>JBAMIH010000041.1:0-80764 GCA_038501795.1 Pseudopleuronectes americanus | reverse complement strand
AAAAAATATTGTTAAAAAAAATATATATATATATATTATTGTACATACACATATTTAGTACATTGTATAAAAAACAACCAGCAAAAGAAGAGTGAGATCGTTGTCATGACAACATAAGAAAGTTCGTTTTAGTCAAACAAAATATTTCTGATTGAACTTTGTTCAACTTCTGACTGTGTGTTGAAATCGTGGAAACTACAAACACAAGCACACACACACACATAGACACACTAACACTATGACACACACACACACATACACACACACTCACACACACATACACACTTGCACACACAGACACACGCACACACACACAATATTTTATTCAGAGTTTGCTCAATAGGACTCACATCACTGAGTGTGTGTGTCTGTGTGTCTGTGTGTGTGTGTGTGTGTGTAGAGTGTGTGCGCTGTTTTGCACATTTTTCTCTGACCTCAGGTCAGTGCACTCAGGAGCTTGGTGAAATGGACGAGGACGACTGCTGTCAGAACCCTCAGTACGGTTACCTGGAAACAGGTGGATTGTGTCAGTCTTGTGGGTTAGTGAAAGTACACACACACACACACACACACACGCACACAGTGTCAGCTATCATGTCTCTGCTTTGCCCCCAGACCTTAGATCTCTTGATTCAGACTCCAGCTGTTTATCTGCGCCTCATGAGATCCAGTATATCCCATAATCACAGCTGCCATTCTTTAGGGACATGAGTGCTCCAGGACGTCCACACTCATCCACACGGCAACACCGCAGTCGCACAGATCCTCAACAAAGGTCGCTCCCGCTCTCCAGCCATTATCGATTCCTGTGCAGACTCACATTAATCTCAGCCCCACTCCACGTCTTCCTCTGGCAGCCAACATCCGGGATTCAGCGTCTCCGTTCTCATTCCAGATATTCAGACTGTTGGCCCCAGAGTCGGATCCTCAGCCCCGAACCAGTCCCATCCTTTATGACACAATGTGGATGTGACTCCACAGACAGATATCCTCGCAGCCCCCCCTCTCTCAGCCTACTTTAGTGGCTGGGAATGATTAAAGGCATTTCAGGCCTCATACCACTGGCCCTTCCCCTCTCGAGGCCCCGTCTATATGAAGTTTACCACCCATGCTCCTTCTTTAGGAACCAGGTCCTGGACCATCCCGACCTACCTGGCTTTATTCAGCTTCTTTGTCAAATTGGCCACTGGTCACCACTGACCTTCTATGTTTCATCCCCATGTGACAGTGTGGATCACAGGCCACCACTAACCTCAGACCTTCTCAGCCTCTAGATCCTCTCACTTCGTTCAGGCCAGAAATCCTCCGCAGCTTTTTTGGGCTTCTTGAAGCGCTCTGAATTTTTTGAGGGTCCAACATCAGTTTGGACACAAATGTGTCTGAGACCCGCCTCCATCCTCCCAGTCCTCACCAGTCCTCACCAGTCCTCACCAGTCCACACCAGACCAGACCAGCCTGGCAGAGACATCCTTCATCTTCATCCTCGCCATTCACATGCATTCATCTATTCACAAAATCCAGAAGCTCTACACAGTCTGAGTTCTGTGGTGTGCCCCCTAGTGGCATACTCAAGTAAAACAACAGGGGTGGCCTCTACACACCTGGTGTTAACATCTGTCCTGAGGGATCCATCTGTATCCAGTGTAAGTGTGTGTCCTCAATGTGTGTGTGTGTGTGTGTGTGTGTGTGTTTCAGTCCCCCTGTGTGGTCTCCCTGGTCGCCATGGTCACAGTGTACTGTGCTCTGTGGGGATGGAGTGAGGCAGAGAAGGAGGACATGTTTTGGCATTGGCCAATCAGAGTGTGACAATGCTGCGGACAAGCTGCAGACAGAACCATGCAGCGGCACCTGCTGCGACGGTACACACACACTTATACACACAAACACACATACACACACGCATGATTGCGGTAAAGTTTTGAATATGTGTGTGCAGCAAAGGGGTGGGGCTTGTGGGGCACCTGGTCACCCTGCTCGGTCACCTGTGGAGGGGGCGGAGTCAGGAAGAGGGTGAGACTCTGCTCCAGTTCTCCTGAGTGTCGCTCAGCCTGCAGCGGGTCTTCAGAGGAGACAGACACCTGTCCAACACATGAGACTTGTCCAGGTAACCTGTCTGTCTGTCGGTCTTGTCTCTCTTTGTGTCTGTCTGTCCTTCTGACTTCCTGTGTCTTTCTCCACCTTTTCTGTCTCTCAGTCCACGGAGGCTGGTCAGACTGGTCCAGCTGGTCTGAATGTTCTGGTTTGTGTATCGATGACCAGCAAGACGATATCATTGTCCCGTCCAAAGTGCGATATCGATCATGCTCTAACCCCGCCCCCTCCAATGACACGGAAACCCATGGCAATGGTTGCCCTGGCGACAACTCGCAGATTGAGTTCTGCAGTGATCTACCAAACTGTCCAGGTGAGGAAGGCTCAGGTAATCACAGTCTGACAGTCTGATGAGTGAACTGATTGGCTGTCTCCACAGTGGACGGGAGCTGGGGGGCGTGGTCTCCGCCTGGTCCGTGTTCCATCTCCTGTGGGGAGGGGCTTCAGCTGTCAACCAGGACCTGTGATAGCCCCGCCCCAAAATATGGTGGTCGATTTTGTAATGGAGCAAATGTTCAGACATGGGTCTGTCAGAGTCCGTGTCCAGGTAACACACAGACACACACACACACACACACACACACACACACACACACACACACATAGACACATACGCAGTGTTGCCATGGTTTTGTTTGGGTCCAAATCATATTCTTCATCATCTCAAGGGTTAATTTGATAAAAAAAATTGAGAAACCAACTGATCAATAATGAGCAGCTCTGAGAGAAAATGGGGGTTCTCCAGCAGTGCATGATGGGAGTTCTCCCTCGGTGCATGATGGGAGTTCTCCCTCGGTGCATGATGGGAGTTCTCCAGCAGTCTAGACCTGTAGCAGCATAACTAAGGGAACTATAGGCTTTATCAAAGAGGAACATTTTTCAAGTATTTTGGAAATGAAGGTTTGATATGGGTCTAAGATCCAGAGGTTGAATTCCAGCTACCTCAAAAGCTTGTGGTACGCAGCTGGTTAACAAAGACATATTAATCTGATTTAAAAAGTCCAGTTGGACAGAGTCTAATAGACAAGTTGGTGGTTTAGAGGATGAAACTAGTGACGTCAGTTCAGAAGATCAACTGAAGAAAAGAGGTCCAGATATAGATCGGGTGCTACAGTGGTTCTATGGTTTCTGGACTGGACCATGTGCTGTTCAGTCTATCTTTCCAGACCAGGGGACATAGTCAGCAGGTCAGGTTGTCCTGACGTGTCCAGGTCGGTGAAAAGGTTTTGAGTCCCTTGTTCTGTCAATGTCTCTCATAGTCGACGGGTTCTGGTCTGGTTGGTCCAGCTGGGGTGAGTGCTCGTCTTCTTGTATCCCAGGAGGCCGAGTACCCGTCAGGACTCGCTACCGCTCCTGCTCTAACCCGGCCCCCTCATCCAGGCCACTCGGCAAAGGTTGCCCAGACGACAACCACCAGATCGAGGACTGCAATCACACACCGCACTGCCCAGGTACACCTGTCCTACTGAACACACACCTGCTCCAGTCAGTCAACCACACAAATATGTGACTGCACAGCTGTAAGAGACAATAACCTCCAAGAGGCTTAAACACCCGTCAACAACTGACCTCACATGTCTAAAGAGTCTGGAGCAGGTCACAGGAAGTGACCTGTTACCTCTGCTGCAGAGGTCATGTGATCATGTTTACATCACCACATCCCCCCCCACCCACACACACACACACACTCACTCACTCCCAGTGAATCAGTGGAGGATCCTCTGCTGTCCACACTGCTCCTGGGTCTAGAGTTTATACAGGAGCTCAGGAGGAGGAGGAGGAACTGAGTGTGATCCTCCAGAGAAGATCCAGAGAAGTGAGGAGCTCAGTCTGAAGCAGCTTCTCAATTTGAAATGATTCCCTGGAGGCATCCTTAGATATCATGTTCACAAGAATATGACGAACGTACCTGTTCTTATATATTCTTCTTACATATGATGCCTCCAGCCACTGGGTGGCGCTGGTGTGGAGAAATGACTATAAAAGCCTTCAGAGTTTCTACATGGAGACGACAGTGACTCTGAGGACCTTGGAGAGGTGTGATTGAAGGAAGAACAGGTTGCACAGATGTTCAGTTGTCATCCACACATATAACCACTCGCTGCCTCGGTTCTGTCTCTCCACCAGTGGACGGGGGATGGGGGTCTTGGTCTCCCTTCACTTCATGTCCTGTCACATGTGGGGTGGGGCTTCAGCTGTCAGACAGGACATGTGACAGCCCTGCTGCTCAACATGGCGGCCTGCCGTGTCCTGGAGAGGGGCGTCGAACCAGCATCTGTAAAACCAACGTCCACTGTCCAGGTACCTTTCTTAACCCTGAGACACAAACACACAAAGTAGACGACTCCATGAGAGACACGTTGTGTCCTGGTGACAACACACAACGCTACTAACCCAGTGATGTGAAGTCTGCTGACACACTCACCCTGAAGATGTGTAACCTTTGTGTTGGCAGTGGACGGTGTGTGGTCAGAGTGGTCAGAGTGGAACCAATGTAAATTCCCGTTTGGTGAGCGGCCAATCCGCTGCAAGCAGCTGGGCGGGAGTCAAACCCGTGAGCGTCTGTGTCTTCATCGAGCTCATAACGGATCCATCTGCAGCGGAGACACTTTGACTGACAGGCGGGTCTGCTATGATGTCGACAAATGTTACAGTGGGTGACACACACACACACAAATTTTGGTGAAACAAAAGTTGAACTGGTTCATGTTGTCACTGTCAAAGTTCGTCTTAAAGATTGTGTGTGTGTGTGTGTGTGTGTGTGTGTGTGTGTGTGTGTGTGTGTGTGTGTGTGTGTGTGTGTGTGTGTGTGTGTGTGTGTGTGTGTGTGTGTGTGTGTGTGTGTGTGTGTGTGTGTGTGTGTGTGTGTGTGTGTGTGTGTGTGTGTGTGTGTGTGTGTGTGTGGTGTGTGTGTGTGTGTGTGTGTGTGTGTGTGTGTGTGTGTGTGTGTGTGTGTGTGTGTGTGTGTGTGTGTGTGTGTGTGTGTGTGTGTGTGTGTGTGTGGTGTGTGTGTGTGTGTGTGTGTGTGTGTGTGTGTGTGTGTGTGTGTGTGTGTGTGTGTGTGTGTGTGGTGTGTGTGTGTGTGTGTGTGTGTGTGTGTGTGTGTGTGTGTGTGTGTGTGTGTGTGTGTGTGTGTGTGTGTTGCAGTGAAGGGCAGCTGGGAAGGTTGGGCGTCGTGGAGTCTGTGTTCTCCGCCCTGTGGAGAGAGGTCCAAACGCTGCAGGAGGAGATTTTGTAAACCTGATTACAGCGGCTACAGGTCAGTTTATTAGGCTCAATCCCATTTTTAACATTCCAATCAACAATAACAATAACAGTGACAGATGATTCATTCAGTCCTTTGCTATCGAGGCGGCTCAGGGAACACATGTCCACTCAGGTCAGAGACTCTTCCTCAAGGACCATCGTCTTCTTCACATGTCGGCTGCAGAACACAGACTGTGAAACTGCTGATGTGACACTTTAAACAGAGACAGACTTTGTTTACTGTCATTTCTTCAGCTTATCTTTCCTTTACTTCAGGGAATTTTTTAATATGAATTTCCACATTAACAGAAATTACCTGACTTATCATCATGTTTGATAGAAAAAAGCAACTCAGTGCATATTTAGTTGCTGAATACATTGCCAACAAAACACTAATATATACACTGTTCATATATATATATACACTCACCCCTGTCATATACCACACAGAAGATCAGTAAATGAATGAAATCAATAACCTGAGCGAGGAAGTGATATTTTCAGTAAAAACACAAACAACAGAAAAGTTCATTAATGTCCTGAACACTTCTTGAGAAAGTGACTGCAGTGCATTCTGGGGCTTGTAGTCGTGTCACTGATCCGCGTGTGGGTGTGTTGCAGTCCGACCATCGGCCGTCAGAAGGAGCAGGCCACGTTCTCCGGGACACCACTTGTCGACTGTGTCCTGGCGCCGGAAGACGGTGAAAAGCTCCAGATCCAGCCCTGTCTCAACGTGCCCCCCTGCCCCCCCACGTATGACAACCTCGCCCCCATGGCCATAAACCGGAAATGTTAGTTATGTGATGATGTAACTAGAATCCCCTCCTGTGGTTGTTTACCTCACATATCAAACCTACAATAATATGATAACATAGTGGGTCATATGTTCTATGTTATCCAAAAAACAACGTTCAACCAGCATTGTGTATCATGATAATCTTTAGGTGATCATTTGTATCTACGCAAACTGATTTAATTGTGTGTATCATAAAAACATAATAGCTTTCATAAAGACACAGATAAATATCATGTGTTGTGTTGAAGCTCCTTCTTTTATTTGGAGATTTTTCAGAGATGGTTCCAGATCTTACCTGATTTCAGCACAAGAAGCAAAGTTACACTTTATTATTTAAGAAAAGCTAAACAGTGGAAATTAACCTCAGGAAACGTCTTATTTCAAAACTCACAACAGAAACCTGACGTGAATTCTTCAAAATGTTTCACTCCACCTGCAGGTAAGAAGCAGGTACTGCACAGCTGTACCGGGAAGAGACATTATTACATCATTATTTACATTGCTAATGTTGCAGAAGCCTGTCCACTTCCTGTCCACTTCCTGTACAGACACTGGGGGAGTGGAGCTTATTTTCATGTCCTTCCAGACAAAAATACTATTTTTACAAATATTGTCTGTGTTTTTTTTACATGAGGCTTTCACACTAGCAGTCTGCTTATTATAATGCATTCTGATTGGTCAGTGAAAGATGTTCTGAAGAACATGAGGTGAAGGCTCCTGCAGGAGCTGCTAACTGTCACAAACACAAAAAAAGTGCTGACTCAGGGTTAACAACTCACACTAACAGACGGAGGAAAACAAAGATATGATGTGTGACATCACAAACGATGATTGTGTGAATCTGAAGAAAGCCAGCTACACTGACCGGACGACCCGGAGAGCGCCCCCTGTGTTACCTCTCAGCTGTAGCCCTAACCCTAACCCTAGCATGGCACTTTAGTACAAAGGAAAGTAAAAGGTAGTTTAGGTTATGAGATCGAACACGGCGTAAACCCCGGGGTTCAAATCACGTGCTGTTAGCAGAGCGCGAAGATGCTACGATGAAAAACATCTATAAGCAACTCACCTGCGTCGTGACCTCTAGCGCCATCATCAGGACGACATTTGAATTTATCATTGAAGATAATTCTATGCACTTTCTAACCTTGAATATATAGGACACACCCACTGATGACATCACAGTTCTTGCTGCATTTGGTTCCGGCTGGGACCCGACTTCCTGTCTTCTAAATACTCCGAACCGGATGGAAAACCTCGTTTCACATTTTCCAAACTAAAACGAACTCGTGGCTCCGCATCAGTTTGAATCTCCGTCCACAGGAACACGTCTGAAAGTGATGATCATGTAACTGCTCACGTCCAATGGGCAGTGAGCTGAGGCGGGCTCCTCATGAAGGTGGTCACATGACGAACCAGCAAGGCTACATCGTGACTGATGACATAAGAACAACAACGTGTGACGTCATGGTTTCTAAACTTGTTTCCAGGCGTCCAGCCTGAAGAGGGAGCAGCAGCACTTACACCTTCTCCGTGGTCTCGGACTCAGATGTTTCTGTGGTGATGACGTTTTAAATGAAATGGTTCCTGGACAGAAAGAAGCTGAGACACAAGCCCCTCCCACTCGGTTGTATTAGCAGCTAGCAGGTCACCAAGATAACAGATTACTGCTCGTCCACACCAAAAATAACATCTGTTCTCAGTATTAATACTTATCAATGCCCTGCCCCCCCCACAGGGTCATCAGGTGTCCAGTGTTCAAACTCATCCACACAGCAGCTTGTTCCAGTGTACCGTCGTCACGGTAACAATGTGGGTCAGTAGTCCTGTTGTCTTTTTGGTATCTCTGCCGCCACGTGGGATCCGGAGATTTGTTCCTGTTTCTCATTAATCTGCAACTGTTACAACATTTTACCAAACAAACGAACTTTGCATCTGGGACTGTTTCTATAGTTGACGACTTTATTCCTGATTTTTAAATCACGACAAAGTGAATCAAAAAGTTCAAAAAGTTTTTGTTTGTGTTGTTATATGTTGACGTCAGAAAACTCGGCCGCTGTGATTGGTCAGGTTCGGGTTAACCCTCTCCTCCTCCATGTTCGCTGGTGGGACATGGGCCAAACCAAAAATCAAAGTAGAAGTTAAATCAATGTTGGTAAAGAGGTTCTGTTGCTTCAGCTCGTTCTTATCTCTCTGATGTTTGTCCAAGTGCTTCTGGTCAGTTTGGCTTGAATCAGTTATTTGATACGGGATGATTGACAGCTGACACTGACTCAGGCCCTGGTTTCACTCTTCGGCACTGAGCCGAGGGACGTTAAACTTTACGACTTGTCATCCTGGTGGAACATCACAACTTTAAAAACATTGCTGCTGAAATCCTTTCACATTAGGTTTGAGATATGTTCCCAGTTTAACCTTGGAGACATTTCTATGGAGGTGGTTTGTGGTAAAAGTCAGAGCCGCTGGTTGAGTTTGGTTCATCCTGAGGAAATGGCTCTTTGGCTCCAGTGTTTGCAGACTTGAAACTGAACGTAGAAAACTGCTGGAAGGTCTTTGTTGGAGCAGTGACGGAGGATTAGAGCCAATCAAATCAATATAAATAAATAAATCGATTTATTTATCGAAAGATAACTTCAGATTATAGAGAAAATTAAGAAAAATCAAACCTGAGAGAACACGAGGTTTGACCTCCACAGTTTTCTTCATAATAATAATAATGTTCTTATTTTGTCAAAGCTCTATTCCTCCGTCTCCAGCGTGATGGCCAGCTGCTCGTGGACGTTTCAGGATCCCAGAGTCTTTAGTCTTTAGTCCAGCTGTCCAGTGAGGACATCAGAAGAGAGGGAGTGTCTCCACGTCCCCTGTCCGTCCCCATCCGCTGCTCGTGAGCCAATCAGAGAGCCCGCAGGAGGGAGGATCAGCTGACTGGCTGCGGGTTCAACGAGCCGATCAGCGTCCGCAGAAAAAGAAAAACACCAAGGAAAGAGAACTGGAGGGAAGAGAAGAGTGAATGAAAGAGGAGTTCACTCTGTTCAGCGTTCAAACAAGTTTCAACACGATATCGCTTCTTTCTCCGGAGTCGAAACCAGGGGCACTTACATGGTCTCAGGCTCCAGGGCTACGTTTGGGACTGTAGCGCCCCTGTCTGGCTGCTGCAGGCAGGACTCCTCTGCGTTCGTGTCGGGCTGATCTCCTCCTCGGGGTCGTAGTAATAAAACTTCTTCAGGTAGACGATCACAGGCCTGAGGAGAGAGGCAGCATGGGTCAAGGAGGGAATCTGCCCCCTGGTGTCTGGCTGCAGCAAACCAGAAAACCGAAGTAGACGTTAAAGACGGTTTCTGTCTTTCAGGTCCCACAACCTAAAACTGAAGACAGAGGACAGCGTCCAGAACTCAGTCTCCCAGCGTCCTCCAAGCCGAGGTGTGACACCCGCCCCTGGACCCAACTTCCTGCTAGACCAATCAACCACACTTCCCCCCCTGCTCTCTCTCTTTCTTAAGAAGCGTATCGCTCGCTCTTCTTTTCACTTCTCCTCCATCGCTCTCTTTCTCTTCTGCTCATCCGGGAGAGGTCTTCTGTCCTCATGCAGGTCTGAACAGTGGTGAGACTGAACCCCCCCCCATTGATCTCATAATAATTTATTCTGCTGACATATGCTAACAAATAAAGTCCTGATTTTGTTAAAGTTTTAAATGAGTGAACTCACGTGGGCAGCGGCAGCTCCTGGACGTGGTCGATGCGAACGAGCTGTCGGACGCAGAAACGACAGAGATGCTGCAAAGACTTCACACGGCTGAACCTGGAGACTGGAGACAGGAGCTGGACCGGAGTGGGGGGCAGGCCTGAGAAGAGAGGGAGAGAGGGAGAGGGGGAGGGGGAGAGAGAGAGAGAGAGAGAGAGAGAGGGGGAGGGGGAGAGAGAGAGGGGGAGAGAGGGGGGGGAGAGAGAGAGAGAGAGAGAGGGAGAGAGGGAGGGAGAGAGAGAGGGGGAGAGAGAGGGGAGAGAGAGAGGGGGAGAGAGAGAGCGAGAGGGGGGGGGGAGAAACACACACACTTTTAGTTGTACAGTGCAGACAGGAGGGGACAGCAGGGGTCATGTGATTGGTTGCTTGGTTACCAGGGACTCTGGAGCGCAGGAAGTAGAGGAACTTCCCGTTCTTGGAATGCATGATGGCTCTTTCTATGAACTCCACCACAGAGTGACAACGATCCTCAAACTTAGGATGACACCACAGACTGAAGGTTCCTGAAGGAAAACACATCAAACTCAGCTGACGCTTGTCCAATTCATGTTCCCTTTGTGTGTGTGTTGTGTTACCTCTGTAGTGCTCCATGCGCGTGTGGTGTGTGACTCCCTGCGACCTGAAGCTCAGACTCAGGATGTATCGAGGGTCTGAACTGTCTCGAACCAGGAAGGATCCATCAGGCTTCCCCTTCAGCTTCATCTCTGCATCCTCCCAGTTCATCGGCCCCCAGTACCACCCGCACTACACACACACAGAGTCACACACAGTCACACACAGAGTCACACACACACAGAGTCACACACAGTCACACACAGAGTCACACACAGAGTCACACACAGAGTCACACACAGAGTCACACAGAGTCACACACAGAGTCACACAGAGTCACACACAGAGTCACACACAGAGTCACACACAGTCACACACAGAGTCACACACACAGAGTCACACACAGAGTCACACACAGAGTCACACACAGAGTCACACACAGAGTCACACACAGAGTCACACACAGAGTCACACACAGAGTCACACACAGAGTCACACACAGAGTCACACACAGAGTCACACACAGAGTCACACACAGAGTCACACACAGAGTCACACACAGAGTCACACACACACACACACACACACAGAGTCACACACACACACACAGAGTCACACACACACAGAGTCACACACACACACACACACACACACACACACACACACACACACACACACACACACACACACACACACACACACACACACACACACACACACACACACACACAACACACACACACACACACACACACACACAACACACACACACACACACACACACACACACACACACACACACACACACACACACACACACACACACACACAACACACACACACACACACACACACACACACACACACACACACACACACACACACACACACACACACACACACACACACACACACACAGATCAACCATGAGGGAACAAACCCGAACATCTACAGATATTAAATGATGTTTAAATGTTATGAAACATGATGATATCACTTATGAAGCCACATCTTGACCCCAGCGTGACCCCAGCATGACCCCAGCGTGACCCCGGGCCTAACCCACCTTCTCTAGTTCTCTGAGGCTGCTGGCGAAGCTGCTGGCGTCAGGTCGACTGAGGGGGCAGCGGGGGGTGAGGCGCGGGGGGGGGCTGCTGCCTGTCGGGACGCAGAGGGGGGGGGCCGTGGGAAACCTCCAGGGAAAGAGTCTGACCAGCATCCAAACATGTGTTAGTTAGATCGCTCACATGACTCATGAAGGACATGCATGTGTCCATGTTCTCCACTCTACACACAGCAGTCCAGTGTGTGTCTCTGTGTGTGTGTGTGTGTCTGTGTCTCACCATTGAGGCTCAGGCTGTGCTGGATGGAGCTGAGGGAGGGGGGGCAGGGGGAGAGATTGCATTGACCTCCCCACACTGCGCTCGGTGAGTGTCCCGTGTTGAGGAGGACCGCCGAAATCATCTGGAGACCAACGAGACAAACACACACCTGTTCAGAGTCAGCTGACCTCTGACCTCTGAGTCACCTGACAGGAAGCAGGACAGAGGAGGTAAAGACAGGAAGCAAAAGAGGAAGAGGAAGTGAAGTACCAAGCAGACTGAGGCTCCGTCTGGGTGGGGGGGGGGAGTTGGGGGATGAAGACAGTTCCCACCTCTCCGAGAAATGTCCACATCGACCAGAGACACTGTCTCACCTGGAGACACGGTCCAACAGGCAGAAGAAGACGAAGAAGAGGTTAGGCAGGGAAGTGAAAGTGTGAAATATTAGTGTTGAGAAGGACTCTTCCATATATAAAGGTATGTAGGTTCCTCTTTTGGACGAGACAGTCGACTCTTCTGTCTCTCTGTCCAACACAGAAACTTTCAGTCAGGATTTAAACATCACGGAGATAACAGTTCACCACCATTATCAACAAAAAGCGAAGTAGTTCGCCTCATGGTCCAGCAGAGGGCGCTTCCTCTCAGAGAAGCAAGTCAGCGATGTCATGTTGTTTGAACAGTAAACTTTCAAAACAGCTGTTACATAGTGCTTCATAAAAAGGACAAATAAAAACCAGAACAAAAAACATGTAAGACAACAGATCAAATAAACTTCAATTAAGAAAAGGATAAACCAAACGTAAAGGAAGGACATCACAAACTAACCCTACAAACAAAGTACATTTTTAGGACGTTTACAAAGTCGTCCTGAGCCAAAGAATCACAACATCACAGCAGCGCTCGGCATCATAGACAACCAGGTCAATTTGTACAAACACAGCCACACTCACCAGTGAACGCAGGAGTGAAGGTCACTGGAGAGAAGGCACTGGGAGGTCTGGACACCTGCAGCCTGACGGACACACAGCCATAATCTTCATCAGACTATATGATCATAAAACAAACAAGCAGAGACTGACTCCTGATTGGTCAATAGACTGGATGGGCTGGACTGCAAATTACATCAACACAAGATGGCAGCTTTTACATCTGAAAGATTTTGGTTCCTTTTCTAGTGGAAATGGAGATTTGTCATCATATATACAGTCACTGATCATCTTTATATAAAGTCACTAATAATCTATATATACAGTCACTGATCATCTTTATAAAGATGATCAGTGACTGTATATATAGATTATTAGTGACTTTATATAAATATAAAGTCACTGATAATCTATATATACAGTCAATGATCATCTTTATATACAGTCACTAATAATCTATATATACAGTCACTAATAATCTATATATACAGTCAATGATTATCTTTATATAAAGTCAATGATCATCTTTATATAAAGTCACTAATAATCTATATATACAGTCAATGATTATCTTTATATAATGTCAATGATCATCTTTATATAAAGTCACTAATAATCTATATATACAGTCACTGATCATCTTTATATAGAAGTGGACTAAATTGTTGGTACCCTTCCGTTAAGAAAGAAAAACCCAATGATCAATGAAATAACTTGAAACTGACATAAGTAATAATAAATAAAAATGTACTGAAAATTAACGAATGAAAATCAGACACTGCGTTTGAATTGTGGTTCAACAGAATCATTTCAAAAAAGAAACTAATGAAAATGGCCTGGACGAAAATGATGGTACCTTTAGAAAAGTTTGAGGGACATGTTAAACTGAGGCGTGTCCTCTTATGAGCGTCGCAGGTGTCTTCTCACTGGTTATCAGTCAGTCAGTTCTATTTAAAGTTTGAAAGTCGTCACTGTGCTGGTTGGTTTGAGATTAGATTTTTTTATAGACAAGCATGTTAAAGGTCAAGGCTATAAGACATGTGCATATGACTACAGTTGCACATATTATTCAGACGTTTAAGGCCCACGGGACAGTAGCCAACCTCCCTGGACGTGGCCCCATCAGGAGAAGTGATGACAAAATGAAGAGACGGATAAAACGAGTGGTGACCAAAGAGCCCAGAACAACTTCCAAAGAGATGAGAGGTGAACTCCAAGGTCCATCAGTGTCAGATCACACCATCCATCGCTGTTTGAGACAAGTGGACCGCATGGAAGACGAGCGAGAGAGACACCACGGTTGAAAGCAACTTATTAAAAAAAAGACTGGAATTTGCCAAAATGCATATTGACAAGCCACAGAGCTTCTGGGAGAATGTCATTTGGACAGAGGAGCCAAAACTGGAGCGTTTTGGCTCCAGTTTTGGATTCAGCTCTAAGTTCACAGATGCAAAAATTCATGTTCTGGGGCTGCTTTGCTGCACCTGACACAGGGTGTCATGAATCTGTGCAGGGAACAATGGAATCTCAAGACTATCAAGGCATTCTGGAGAGAAATGTGCTGCCCAGTGTCACAAAGCTTGGTCTCGGTCGCAGGTCCTCGACAGGATCATGACCCAAAACACACAGCTACAAACACCCCAGAACGGCTAAGAGCAAAACATTGGACTATTCTGAAGTGGCCTTCTATGAGCCCTGATCTGAATCCTGTTGAACATCTGTGGAAGGAGCTGAAACATGCAGTCCAACCTGAGACAGCAGGAGCAGCTTGCTCACGAGGAGCCAGATACCTGTCCACCGGGGAGTCTCAGTGACACTTACAGAAATCGCTTGATTGCCACAGAAAGCTGTGCGACAAAATATTAAGTGAAGGCTAGTCATTTTCGTCCAGGCCATTTTCATTAGTTTCTTTTTTGAAATGATTCTGTTGAACCACAATTCAAAAGCAATGTCTGATCTTCATTAGTTCATTTTCAGTCCATTTTTATTTATTATTAATTGTGTCAGTTTCAAGTTGTCACTGATCATTGTGGGTTTTTCTTTCTTTAACGGAAGGGTACCAACAATTTAGTCCACGTCTGTATAGAGTCAGTGATGGTTTTTATATACAGGCAGTCCAAACACAGCAGGGCCCTGTACTGTGAACTGTACCTGTACCTATGAAGCCCAGGCCCTTGTTATCAGGGTAAATCACCATGGTAACCTGCTCCGGGTTAGGTTGGAGATAAGGCCGATAACCACAGGGAATAGCTGCATAGAACATAATGTTAATGAGGTTGTTTCGATTGGAGGATGAACGTGGGGGATGGCGGACACTTGATGACATCACACGAGCAGTATGGAAACATGGTTTTTATTTTTACGTCTGAAGATGAATCACTAACGTCTTCCATTGTGACCTCAATGTTTGAGTGAATCAGGTGTGTGGCCCTCCTGAGGTTACCTGCTGTGGTCCTGCTCCGAGCTGCAGGTGGACCCCCACACGTCCAGCAGACTCCCCCCCGACGAGGTGGACGAGGCCAGCGAGAGCCTCTTGTCCAGCAGCCCCCCCGACCCCCCGTTGGAACTCTTGGTTCTGAACAGTTTGCTGAGCCGGCCCTTCAGGGACCCCCCTTTTCTCGACTTGCTCCGCGATGTCTTGTCCCCCTCTCTTGCTCCTCCTCCCCCCTCCCCCTTCAGGACCACTACAGGGGAGGCAGATCGACCCACTCCCCCCGAGGCCAGGCCGAGTTCGGGGGTGGCGGTGCGGCTCTGGGGCTGGGAGCGGGACTGATGCTGTGGGCGGGGGTTTGGTTCAGGGTTGGCCAGGAGTGGCTCAAGCCAGACTTGGAGACCCCCAGGGCCGGCATGGGCCTGTGGGAGGCTGGGGGGGTCAGTGGGGCACACCCCCGCCTCCTCCGCCAGTCTGTGGACCTGCCGCATCAGACCACTCAGAGTCCCACCCGAGAACACAGGCCCCGCCCCCCCAGCACCAACCAGCCCCCCCATCATCTCTCCTTTCTCACCACACCCTCCCAGCCCCCCCACCTCCTCAGACCCCAGACCTTCAAGGACCAGCAGGGCATCGCTGGGCCCGATGCCGGGCGAACCCGAGTCCAGGACACTGTGACAGGAGCAGCGAGTTGGTGGAGGCACCATGTCCTCTCCTCCATCATCCTCCCTACCCTCCCCCAGATGACCCAGCCTTCGGGCCAGATCCGGGACCGGGTGCCTCCCCCCGTTGGAGAACATTTTCCTGGGATCCAGCAGCCCCAGACGCAAGGCTTGATCCAGCAGGCCTGGGGGCCATTCAGCGAGTGTGTCTGTCAGCAGGCGGTGTCGATGGCACAGGACCGACCCGGGCTCCGAGTCCAGAGCCGCGACGCCCCGCTGAGGAGACCCTGCAGACCCTTTGGACAGTCTGAGGACCGGGGGCCACTGGTGGAGCTGCCGGTTCTCCTCTGTGGATGGGATACAGTGTGAATTCTGGTCTTTACCCCCTCCGGGCCCAGGGCCGGCTGTTGTGCTCCCGGGTCCGGTTCCTGATCCGGACTCTAGATGCTGTCTCTCCGCCTCCTCCTGCTCCAGCCCGCACTCCAGGATCCGGTCTCCTGACCGCAGCAGGTTGTGAATCACCATCAGCTGCCCCCCCAAGCCGGGCTGCCCCGGGAAGTCCGCGAACCTCTGGGTCGCTACGGCTCCCGGCGGAGGAGGGGACAGCGGAGCCTGCGTCAGGACCAACCCGCCGTCCAGCTCGCCTCTTCCGGGGAGCGGAGAGCTGTAGTGCGGGGAGGAAGAGCCGAGGCCTGCCGAGGGGCCACCGTGGTGCCCCCGCGCCGCTTTAACGGACCCGAACCCGCCGCTTCCGGACATCAGGTCGTCGGGCTCGTCCAGCCGGTCGTACTCTGCCGCGGACACGAGCCTCATGAGGACAAAGTCCGGGGACATGTCCTGCTGCGCGTCGCTCATGTCGTCCGGCTAACGTTAGCTGCGCTTACATAACACCGACAGGAGTCGACGGCTCCGGAGCTAACGGCGGCGTCCTCCCGCCGAGCGGAGCGGGAGCCCGGCGGAGCAGCGGCCGGCGGCCATGTGACGTCCGGCCCGCTTGGTGACGCTGAGCGACGTCACAACACGAACAGACATGAGACACCTGCCCGGGGCCGCCGCTCGGTAACATCTGCTAGCTGCTAGCGGCTAGCTGCTAGCGGTTAGCGGTTAGCCTCCTACCGACGCTGCCCCCGGTCAGACGACACGCACGAGCCGGAGAGGGGGCGCGCGGCGCGGGAGCGCAGCGGCTCCATCATCAGTCACAAGGCGCGTGCACAACGTGACAGCTCAACACGGCCCGGTACCGGAGACACGACCGGAAGTGTCCCTCAGCTGATCATCAGTTATCAAACTAAACATGCGATCGAACAAACAGGAACTGTGAAGCAGGGGTTTCAGTAATCGGGTTTAATCCAGGTTAACTTCAGGTTTAATCCAGGTTAACTTCAGGTTTAATCCAGGTTAACTCCAGGTTTAATCCAGGTTAACTTCAGGTTAACTTCAGGTTTAATCCAGGTTAACTTCAGGTTAACTTCAGGTTTAATCCAGGTTAACTCCAGGTTTAATCCAGGTTAACTTCAGGATTAATCCAGGTTAACTTCAGGTTAACTTCAGGTTTAATCCAGGTTAACTTCAGGATTAATCCAGGTTAACTTCAGGTTAACTTCAGGTTTAATCCAGGTTAATTTCAGGTTTAATCCAGGTTAATTTTAGAGTTTTCAGTCCTACGAAACTCTTTCATTTGTTATCAGGGTAAATCACCATGGTAACTTAATAATACTGACCAATCACCTGCTGTGAACCATGACGTCATGTTCTTAGAGGATCTGTGGAGCTGCTGTGGTTCAAGTCTGAGGAGGACCAGGGTCTTCAGAGACCCACCAGATCCTCTGAGCTCCTCTGATGAGCTTCTTAAAGATCTAGATTCTCCTCAGAGGATGAACCTCTGTCAGCTGCTGGAGCCCAACAGAACCAGCCTGACCAGTAAAGTGCTCCCAGTACCACAGACTGCAGCTGCTTCACTTACTGGTACTGATGTACTGGGAGGGTTAGCGGAGGAGGACCTCTCATACTTTAATTCTATGATCCTTTACAAATAGTTTTCACATTTTTCCTTGTGACCTCACCCTCTATTCTGGGCGTTTGTTCTGCTCGGAACTTGTATTATTCAACAGTTTGATACTCACCTCTGCTGTCAGTCAAACTGTCCATGTCTTTGATTGGTCATATGCATCAAGTCACGCCCCTTTTCTGTGCAGAGACCGATCTTGATGAATGAGTTGATCACCAGTGTCATGTGACCACTGAGCCTGTTTTATGTCCCTCACATTAACTCATGTGTTCACTGATGTTTGTCAGTGTGCGTTAGACTGAGGTGTGACCTCTGACATGTGAAGAAGCAGCAACAGAGGATTCAGTACAATATAGACTTTATTAGTTCACTAGAGTTGATTATGAAGTAAAAAGCAGAACAGCTTTAAATGATTCACAATTCAATGAACACCAAGTTTGTAGGTTCATGTCAACACAGGAATTTTCCCCTACTTCCGCCACACCTCTTCAAAATAAGAGCCCTGTGAGGCTGGAAACACTTAACCGTCAACTCAAAGGTTCCAGTTCATTTTAAACTTCCTCTCCTGTGGTTGATGGTTTGAGATCGGGCTGGGGACTGAAAGCGATCCAGAGGCGACAGGTGCTGAACTACAATGCCCCCCCGAACAAGAGAACTGTCCGAGGAGTGACGGCGAGGAATAAAAAAAGAAGGAAAAAAAAAGATCATGGTCATTTGTGGCGTAAACAGAGTTCAGAGTCCGGTTCAGTCCGGTCCAGGAGTCCGACCGATGACAGAGACCCAAATCACCAGAACTGCGTGGGGAATGTTTCATATCATTTTATTGTTTTTTTCCAACTGGTAATCATAACAATGGAAAAATATAACCTCATACAAACGTCTTCAGTTCTCTGAATTTTTAAACAAGCAGAAACGTGAGTGAACCTTTCCCAAACAAGTGCAGCTGGAAATAAAAACCGAAACGCTTCGCACCTTTTATTTTCCATTTGGCACTCCGTGACCATTCCTCGTGAGGTTTGGACTTTTATTTTGAAGTGATTTAGTGCTGCTGTTGTCGGGAGCGTGGTCTGCGTCACTTCTCCTTCGCCGGGTTAGTGCTCAGAAGAAGAAAAAAGAAGAGCAACAAAAAAAGGTTTTCCTCTTAGTCCGCTCCAAGTCTCATATTTTCTTGTCGGGTTTTTATCCGTTTCCCCCCCTCAGCCCCCGACGTGGGGGGGTGGCGACGGCAGGTCGGTGACGTCATCGTGACGTCGAAGGAGAGCCAGCTACAGCGAGAGGTCGATTGTGGGAGTGCAGGCTTGAAGGTAAGTTTGTTTTAAAGGGAGAGGAGGGGGAGTCAGAGTCCAGTCCACAGGCTGTCCAGAAGAGGGGGGAGGGGGGGTCGTCGCCTGCTGGACTTTAGGGTTGTGTGACGTCATCATCTCTCGCTCGTTCTCTCAAACGGTCTCTCTCTCTCTCACACACACACACTCACTCACTCGTCTTCGACTGACGAACAGAAGCTAAAGTTTTTCCTCATCGTTCACGCATGTCGATCTCTCACAGCGCCCCCTGTCTTCTCCACCAAGCATCTGAAACACATCAACAAACGTTCTGTTGGTCACATGACTTAGGGACCGAATACAGAGGGACAACATAATGGCTCTGGTTTGCCCCCTGGTGGCTGGCTGCCGTATAGGTCATGACCCCTGCCGGCTCCTTGTTAGTAGATGGGTTTGTGTGTGTGTCTGACCAGGCCTGGCTCTTGAGCTTGCGGAGTTCCTTCGTGGCCCAGGTGGCGAGCGTCTTGGTCTTGGAGGTTTTGGAGCGTCGACCCTCCGTCAGCAGGTCGTTGATGAGCGGACGAACCTCCACCAGCTTCATCACGTCTTTACCGAACGCCGTGCACAGGTCGCTGTGGACACACACCACACAAACACACATCAACAAAACAGCTGAAGCTTTTAATGTGACAAAAGTGAAACAGAAATCACATGTCATCAAAAACTTGAATTACTGTTTCAGTCTCAGCAAGATTTCAGTTACAGATTCAACAAAGTCAGGATCCAGACTTGACACACACACACACAGACACACACTAACTCCTCACCCGATGAGACCGGCAGCGTTGGCCACCACGCCGTCAGAGTGGTCCTCGTCCTCTGCTATGTGATGGATGAAGGAGAGAATGAACTCGACTCGTGGCTGAATGAGCATCACGTCAGCTGAGCAAGGGAGGAGAGAGAAGATGTCCATCAGGCAAATTTACTCATTGTGTGTGTGTGTGTGTTTGTGTTTGTTGGGTCACGCAAAACCAGAATGCTTGGGCGATATCGGCCACAGCCTGAAGCTTTCTGGGTGAAAGAGACCCGAGTTTCTGTATGACGTCATAAAATCCTCCTGATCGACTGGAGACAGGAAGAGGAACTGACGTCACCCACTGGTCGTGGTCACGTGGTCATGTGGTCATGTGATCAGAGTGGGTTTACGCGTCTTACGGTGGACGTTCTCCTGGTCGCCCTTCAGACCCTGGATGATGCCGGTATACGCCTCCAGACAACCCTCCCTCAGCTCGTTCAGGTAGTCCACCATGTCGTAGTCCGTCTGACACAAATATATGAAAATGATAAGATAATGATAATTTGTTCATATTTCCTGATCTGTTTCATTCCACTGTGAAACAAATGTATTTCTGTGTAAACATTAACCCTCTGAAAACAGCCCCCCCCCGATGGTGGCCCCTAACAGGACAATGGTACTGTATAAGATTTAAACTGTCGTCATTATCTTTCATCACGTGCAGTGAAAAACATATTTATAACCTGCACTAGCTCCGGAGTGCCAGGAGAAGAGCAATATTCATAACTAAAAACCAAAGCAATTTTCATAGTTGAAATAACTGTTTTTGGTTCAGTGTATTCCGTGTCTTGTAGCGCACGGTTCTGCTTCCTGTGGAACTTTTAACTAAAAACTCTTTTCAGCAAAGACCTTAAAGAATAATTATTTGTATCATTTTAGTTCAAGATAAACTTGACTGAATGTTTGTAGACGTAATGAAAACGTCCTGAATCCGGACTAGTCAGTGTGAAGTGTGTGTACCTTGTCGACCTGAGCCTGTGACGCCTGCTGCAGTGTGTCCAACACGATGTCCAGGTACTTCTTAAACTCTCCTCCAATGGCCAGAGCGATGTCGCCGAACGCAGACAGGATCTGAGGTTTCACTGAGCGGTGGACGTTCTCGTTCTGAAGGAGGTGGAGAAAAGACACGGGTCAGTGGACGTGATGATCCAACGGAGGAAGAGCAGGTCTCAGATAGATGTGGTTATACATCACGACTTCAGCGTGGTGCATGATTCATCATCACTGAGCAGCGACGAGGACAGAGGGGGAGGGGGAGGGGGGCAGTGGTTCCTCACCCCCAGGTTCTCCAGCAGCAGCTGCATGATCTCGTCACAGTAGGGCAGGATGTTTGACATCAGAGCTCTGCACAGGTCACACACCAGGCCCACCGCCGCCAGACACACCTGAGACAACATCAATCAATATCCTCAACCACGCCCAGCGGAGACTAAGTTCTCATGTTACTGTGAGAGTCATGAAGCCAAGTGAAGACCAGATAATCCTTGAAGCCAACTGGACAGAATACTTTTAATCTGAAACTGCCACAGATGACTTCCTCTAACGGTTGTGAGGGTGGCGAGTCGTCAGGTGACCGACCTGATACTCTGCGAAGTTCTTCAGTCCGATGGCGAGGAACGGCTTGAAGGCCTCCATGTACTTCTGGAAGTCTCCGCCCAGAACTGAAACACAAACCAACACCACATATTTAATGAAGCACAGCGCCACCATGTGGTGGTTCCATGGTCACAGCAGACGTGCACGTACCTTCCACCAGTGTGGACACGGCCATCAGAGCGTCCTCCTGAACGCCTCCAGAGCCGGCGGTGCTCTGGAACATGCGGAGCAGAGAGCCCATGACCACGTCGGAGATCTGCAGAGCGTCCTGATGCTGAACTTTACGCAGAACATTCTACAGGGGGAGACACATCCTGTTTATATACACTCACACTGGCTGCGTACAGTCACTGCAGGGGTTTATACAGCGTTAATGATGACGTGTATAAATGGACGCTCACCTGTAGAGTGGCACAGAGCAGCGACTGCAGGTCGTTGAACTGGATTCTGTCGGAGGTGCTCTGGATGTGAGACTGAAAAATATCAAAAGTTGATTTTATACATTCTGCCGATCACCTTAACATGTCGTCATGACAACAAAGCTTCAGGCACAGACCCCCCCGTCTCACCTCCATCTGCAGGACCTGCTGCAGCCTCTCCATGATGACCAGGGTGGTTTTCTGCACCGCAGGGTAACAGTCCTTAGCGCTGTTCTTCACGATCTCCATTAGAGCCTCGTAAGCGGCGGAACGCAGGTTGTTCTGGTGACCGTCCGGCCTGAACAGGAAGCACAAGGGTGTAAGACACACTGTCACCAGAGCAACCGCCTGTCGCTCTACGTTTCCCAGAAGCCCACCTGTCTGTGGTTTCCAGGAGTTTCTGGACGATGAGCTCAAAGGAGGTGGACAGACAGTAGGTGCTGGGCTCCTCCTGGTCCTCGGCAGCATCTGTGGCTTCATAGGCGGCTTCAGCCAGAGAAGAGAAGGCCTGGGGAGGGAGACATGTTTAACATGTGTCATCAGTCATGTCAAATTTAACTTTTCTTAGTTCATTTATTTTTTCCTCAATTTTTAGGCCAAGAGATCGGGGTGACATAACTTCTCATTAATATCAGGATCATTTCAAACTTTTAGCTCGATTACTTGATGTTAGAACAGTTCCTATAAATGTATGGTCAATTGCCCCTCCCTACTCAGAGATGACGGTATCACTTCCTGTTTCAGTCGTGAGGTTCGTATAAAGCTTTAGATTCAGGTCAAACATCTAACTCACAATTAAAATGACAAGCAATAGAAAAGTACAACAGTTTAAAAGTCCCTCCTAGCTCCTCCCACTTCTCACCCAGCAGACATTGGACGCCACCCGGGGCTCCGCCTCCAGGCCCTCGATCAGACACCGCAGCAGGGGGGAGAGGTAACAGTCGTTGATGGCAGCTTCAGGCAGCAGCTCACAGATCCGTCCCACGGTCCAGGCCGTGGTGTCCCTCACCACCACGCTGGGGTCCTTCATCAGCTCAATCAGAGTCGGCATCGCCTGGTGTGTGTGTGTAGGAAGAAAACCGCTTGATTAACATTCTTTCACGTTCACAAACAGTGAACACTGAGCTGAACCTGAAACAGGTGACCTGGTGTGTTAGCCACTGACCTGTATAACGAGCGGTTTGAGCTGGTTGAGTTCAGGTCCTTCCAGGATGGATCCAAAGGCCATGACGGAGGCATCTCGGTAGCGCCAGTCGGGGTGTTTGATGTGTTCTTTGATGAAGGGCAGAACGTGTGGAACCACGTCGTCCTCACAGCAGGTGGCCAGCAGCATCAGACACACACCTGCTGCCTTGCAGGGGTTCCAGTCATCGTCGTCGTCATTCTCATCCTGGAAAACAGTCAAATCTGTTGAGGAACTTTCCCACAGGAACTGACCAGGTCTGGTACTGAGGTCACGTCATCAGGGGCGTACCTGTTTGGTGAGGGTCTGAGTGAGGATGGGGACCAGGTACTGCAGGGCCCCTTTAGCATAGAATTTACTGGTGTGCTCAGGTGGGCGCCCCTGCTCCGAGGCCTGCCGTTGGAAGGGAACAAACCGTTGTCATAGAGGTTCCAACTATCAGAGACTGAAGAACTAAAGAAATGATGGCTGCTCACACTGACCTCCGACGCCTCGATGGCCAGGTCCATCTCCTCGTCACAGACGTTGGACCAGAACTCAATGCCCTGTAGCGCCACCTCATCGATGTCGCTCTTCATCGCCTCAATGGTGATCTGAGAGAAGAAAAAATGGGAAAGAGGAAACAAAAATGAGTTGTACAACAAATCTCAGTTCCTGCTGCCAGTAGGTGGCGCCCATTTAAAATAAATCCAGAATACGTACATTTTCACCACTTTCTACTTTTCTGCAAATTTTGGTAAGAATTTGAGCAGGTTAAAGCCTCAGAAAGCCAATTCATTCACCTGAAGAAAAAAATGAAATAATAATCCTTACAATTTGTGTGTTCTTACCGCGAACAGGGCGGGGCCCATGTACGTCTCCATGTACTGATAATACAGCGACATGATCTTCACCAGGTTCTGTAGGGCCGCCACACGCACCTGAAAGGAAACACACTCATCAGAAGTGTGTGGATTTGGCTGGACACAAACTCTGTCCTCACGTTACTCACTCTGGTATCTGGACACTGCGTGGCTTCACACACCACCTGCATGATGAAGTGTCTCTCTGTCTGAAAACATACATGTGTAAATAAACATTAATATTAATATTTCCTAATATTATCCATATTTTAACAATGAAGTGCCCCATACATCGGTCCTGCAGGTTCAAATAAAGAGCATTTTATTGTGAAAAGCCGAGGTACCTCCTTGTCGAAGTTGGCTTTGGTGAACTCCAGAGAGTTGAGCAGAGCGTTGGTCGCTGCCAGTTTGACGTTGTTGCTCGGCTCCTCCTTCCTCATGCCCTGGATGATGGCGGTCAGGATCTGGTTGGCGTTTTCCTGCAGCTGCTCTGGGTCCTGAAGGCAGCACAGTGAGTGTCAAGTATGTCAAGTTTGTGTGTTTATGCGTGACTCTATTTATTGCGTGTGTGATCACTCACAATGTCCTGACAGATGTATCCAATGGCCTCCAGCGTTGACTCCTTCATGTGCTCGGTGCTCGACGGGTCAGTGACGTTGGCCACCAGCTGTGGGATGAGCTCGGGCCAGTGGTTAACTGGGATCTCTGCACAGGCGATCCCAGCGACGCACTGCGACGCCGAGCTCGGCCGATACGTCTCCGTGCCCAGAGTCTGTAAAACCTGAAGGACACAATCTGACCAATGAGGGACAAGCGTTGGTTGTATCCAGCTGTGGTGAAACGTGACGGGTCCTTACATAGTTCTTGATCTCACGACGAGCGTTGGCGTCGATGGCCAGCCATGTCTGCTGGTACCGCGTCTTCACATCTGGGTCTTTGGAGGTCAGAGAGTTCTTCACCTGTAGACCGGCAGCCACTCGAGCCACCTGGGTGTTCCCAGGGTTCGCTAACACCTTCGACAACTCCACCAGGAATGTGGTCTGAGGGCAGAGCAGCTGGTTAGTTCGGTAGTTTGTTCATATATCACACAAACATTTACTTTTATCTATGATTAACTAATGAATTGGTAAACGTCTCACTGCGACTCCTCCATTGAACTCATCCCTGTGTTTCTCACCAGACCCACGACTCGACTACCACTGTCACGTGAAAGGATCTGAACCCAGGACGTGCAGCCTAGGGTTAGGGTTAGGGTTAACCCATAGCCTAAGTGCTGTGGGCACCTTTTATATTTGAATATTCAAGTTAAGTCAAATTCAAAACATTCTATTTTAATTTGCCTTAGCATTGAAAAACGTTGTCATCATTAATCGTCATGTTGTGCCTAAGTTCGAAATCACCCGACCCATCACTGATGACCGAGGTCAGAGGTCAAGACTGAGTGACAGTGTGTGTTCTGACGCTGTCAGTCAGCTGATCCCTTTCACATTAAAACTACTGATCAATAACCACATCATTTAACCGGAAGCTGCAACCATGACGTCACAGTGAAGCTGCCTCCACACCAACAGAAGGAGGGGGGGTGCAGCCGAGCCCCACGCTGTAGCTGTGGGTCAGTTAGCTTCCTCACCCCCACCCCCCCGGTAGAGCCCCACTCACCAGGTTCTCCACCGCCGCCTGCTCCAGAAACTTCTGAGCCGCCGCCAGTTCATTCCGATCTGCGGGAGGGAGAGAGGGAGAGGGGGGTTCAGGAGGAGGCTAGCACCTTAGCTGACACCTATGGCTGACACGCAGGCTCAAGAGAACCACGAGCCGTGGACCGGCCGGTCTGACGGCAACACACGAGATGTAATGTTCAGGTTCCGCTGATGAGAGACGGCCACTTCATCCGAGACATCACCGGAAACTTCCCCGGCTCCGCCCGCCGCCACACGAGCCTCCAACGTGCGCGTTAGCGCCGCCAGGGAGGAGGCTGGCTCCTAGCACGTTAGCATGCTAACATTAGCAGGCGACAGAAATAAAGTTTGTATGACTAAATAAATCCCGGATCAAACACCGTGAAGTTAATATGAAGCCGGGGAGCGAGTGAACGCGGCGGCTCCACGGAAACGTGACCCGGAAAGGAGTGTGAGCCGAGGGGCGACAGTCTGAACGGTACGAGCTAACGGCTAACGAGCTAGCGGAGCAGCTACTTCAGGCATGGGCAGGGTCGTTGCCGTTAACCGGCTACACCCAGCCGGCAGGTCCGCGTCCCCTGCGGAAACCCACGGTGCTGTGGGGTGACAACGCGTTTACCGATCAGTTGAGCGGAGAAGCGGCTGAACTTCCCCGTCACACTGCGGCTGAAGTTCGGACAGAATGCTAAGTCAGCAGTGGTGCTTGAGGCCGTAGCGTTAGCACGCCTAGCATCCCTAGCTAACAACCCGGTAACGAGGTATTTCCCTCCATCAAACTTTTTCCAGTTCCGAGAAGCCGCCTGAAACCCAGCCGCCCGGGCCCGGGGGCTCGGGGCCCGGGGTCCGGGCGGGTCTCACCTGGAGAGACGGTTTTCTCGAGGATCGTGATGAGCTCCATTCCGACCCCGGCGCGCTCTCTTCTCTCGGACGGTGTCGGTTGCCGCGCAGCGCTCCCAGCGGGACAGTGCGGGTAGTGATGCGTCCTTTCGCGTCGAGGCTCCGCAGCGTGTGTCGCGTGATCCAGGAAGAGGTTCGTATCGAGGCTTGTGTTGATGACGTATGTGGTGACGATCAAAGCCTCGAGAGCCAGCCTCTGATCTCCGTTTGTGGTTTACTGCGCGTTTGTTTGCACATAAAAGAAACCGCCTGAAACCCAGCACTGGAGAAAGGTTAATTTTAAATAAAAATGAATATAATGTTGTCTCTATTTGACGTGTTACATGTTGTGCCTAGTGTCACATCACGACCCTCTGCCCGACTCGTTTCCACTTTCCCTTTTGACCCCGCCATTGTATCATAAAGACAGACACCATATTAGTAAGTTATTAAGCATCACAAAACATCATTCATTCATTTATTCAATTCAAAGCGTCACACATCAAAGCCACGGTGTCATTATCACTGTGCCTCATAGACTGTGGAGTGTAGCGCTCTGCCGGATATTGTCCACTTGATGGCGCAATGGAGCACGTGAAGCACCATGAGGCTTCGGCCGCTGACTGAACCAGTTGGATGGACGCGTCACTGCGCCATCACTAGGTGCGTGTTCCTCGGGGGGGTCGGTGCGGGGTGCGGGGCGCGGGGCCAGAGGCGCAGGTTTCCCGGTGCTTCTCTCTCGGGCCGCGGGAAAGGGCCGCGCGCTTCTCTCCCGCGGAGGGATATCACGCACAGTGACGGCGTCGTGTGGCATTCAGGGACCGATGGAATTGTACCACTCCGCAGAAGAAAGCACTTTTGCTCGAGTACATCTCTGTACTTTACTTGAGTATTTTTACTTTATAGGACGTGATACTTGTACTGTATTGCATTTCAGAGATGCAGTGCGTTCCATTTTACTTGGAGAATCATAAACACAGTAAACTATAAACCAGTGGTTCCCAAGGTGCTGCATTCTGCAAAAATGTGAATATAATATGAAAACACATATTCCTATATGTTTATAACTGTAATAAAAGTCAAGAAATAAATCAATATATGAAACATGTATCAGTTGACAGAAACTATTGTATCAATCTGTTTGGGCCTTTGACTAATATCTATTAATTGATGCTGCTTCATCTT
Organism: Pseudopleuronectes americanus; assembly: GCA_038501795.1. Classification (NCBI taxonomy): domain Eukaryota; kingdom Metazoa; phylum Chordata; class Actinopteri; order Pleuronectiformes; family Pleuronectidae; genus Pseudopleuronectes; species Pseudopleuronectes americanus. The sequence continues at coordinate 53,096 of JBAMIH010000041.1, read as the reverse complement.
AAATTTGTATTTCTTCAAATACAACTGTTACAGTCATGCTGTCTATGTTAATAAATCAAATGTATAACCAATGAAAGCTTACATTTTTTGTGTTTTATTTGTTAACCAAAGTTTAACTGATTTGTAAAAGTGGAGGTTTTAACCAGGAACACCTGAATCTGACCCCGCGCGCGTCCCCGCCTGCTCTTCTCTGGCGCGCTCCCTGACGCACGCGCACTCGTCTACAAGTTCAGTTTGATTAAAACGTTTTTGTTAAGTAATTGAAATTGTATGTAACGGTGCCTGTAAAATACGTACTTGTAACTTCAAGTAATTTAACTGTCAAAGAACTACAGTTACTAATATTACAAGTTACAACAGTAACTGTAACCGAACTACATATAAGTACATGTAACCGTAGGATAAGTACAGGAACTGTTATACAGTACATGTAACTACAGCTACTGTTACTATTAAAACTACAGGTTCTGTCACAGATGTAAAACATAGCTACATGAAGCTGGTGGTACTTTTGTTCTTTATAACGAAGGACTCTCTGGTAATAGATTACTTGGCTGGTTGAGGTGTTTCGATTGGTGGGAGCAGCTGTGACATCAGGAAACCAGTGTAAAAACAAACCATTGCTTCTTTATTGGTCGGTGGTTTTACAGTAGTCTCTCATACGTAGCTGCCTTGAGTTTCTCTTTTTGTCTCTTTTTACTTTTTGTTCAACTTCTTCATTTTTTCATCAACAGAAGAATCGAGACAAAGAAGAAAAAGGAACAAAACAAAGTAACAAACGTTAAAATGCCCATTTTCACAACAAAAAGTACATTTGGCAAAACGTGATGATGATCCAGTGCATCTTTAAAACACCCACTCACTTTTTACTAAGATATGTCAGACATCTGATTGGATAAGAGCTTTCAGGAGTCAGAGATTATTGTCCAATCTGATTTGATCTCCTCACTTGTTGCTTGGTGAAACGTGAAGCATCATCAGCGGGACAGAGCGAAACATTACAGTAAAAAAATAAATCACAACAGAATACAAAAATAAAAACTGACCCATTTACAGGTTTACACTGTGACACGTGGATCTGGTGAGTTTATGGCACAACATGGCGTCGACACGGCATGGTGGATATTTGAATTGTCACCAGCGATGGTGTCGATTCATGGACTACGTCACACGTCAACACCGACCTGCCGCTTCTTTACGATGTACGACCTCAGGACGACATGGAACAACCACAGGCCCTGTGCCGCCGTGAGAAAGTCCCACATCCCGAATCAGACGACCGATTGAGGGAGTCTCTTATCTATCTATGGAGGTTATTTTGCAGGTGAACACCAGGGGTCCCTGTGTTCCGTGATCTTTTGATGACGATTATAAAATGAACAATAACTACTGACAGTGTGAAGCTTTACTTTAAACAGAGCAGAATAAACTTAATCTTCTGACAACAGCATCGCAAAAAGGTTTTTGAAAAAAAACATTAACAGTTGATCAATTATCAAAGTTGTCATCGATTCAATTTCACTTTGTTTACAAAACAATTGATCATCTCAGGCCTGGACACAACCTGTGTTGTTTGCATGTTAGCTTGTTAGCCAGAACTGCTAATATGCTAACAACACAGGTCTCTGAAAAGCCTCCATTTTCCCGCGTATTCACTCAATATAAATTCATCTTAATGATTTGTTGAATTTCAGTCTGATGACAGAGCAGCGGATGTGGTGCAACAACGAGGCTAACGTAGCCTCAGCTAACTATTGTGTTGGCCAGCAGAGGGAGACTATGGTTTAGTTGGTGACTGTAGCCCATGACGCGGTCACATTAAAACAGCCAGTTCACACGTGAACCACCAGATCGTCTGGACTCAGTTTCCATCGCGTCACAAACATCCGGGCGTCGTCTATGAAACATCTGAATTCCTGTTTCTCGCCCTTTTCTTACTTTAAAGCGTCACAACAATAATTCGATTGATTTTTTTACCCGGCAGAATTGACTTCCACAGATAAATACAACCTGAAGAATGCAGCGAAACAGGAAGTGATGTCATCACGTAGAAAACAGATGGCGAGTGAAAACCGTGAAACAAAGTTCAGATTCCGCAGGATGGAAGCTGACGAAAATAAATAAAACCTGACGTAAAGAAAAAAGAAAAAACTCCTGAGAAAAAACAATCAATCACCATCAATGATGAAGAATCTGATCGGAGGCGATGGAGGAACCCGAGCGGATGTAAACAAAAACATGAACAATTGAGGCGAATGTTGAAGACGTTGAGGCTCAGATTCAAACGCACACACGCACGCACAAACACACACACAAAGAAAAACACCTTGAACCAAACATCACCTGCGCCCCCCCCAGCCAGCGAGCTGTTTGAAGGAACAGGCACAGCAGAGGAAAACGTTTTTTCACAGATGCAGAATACGGTCAGGTGACCAGACGGGACCGCGGCTAACCTTCCTCAACGTGAAACAAGACCAATCAGCTGCGTCCACACCGAGTTTCAGCTACGCATCAGCAATGATCTCTGACCAACCACAGACCTGAAAACACATGTCACATGACTGTTCATACCAGTGGTCATGTGATGTAAACAGGAAGTAGATTGTCTCCTCTGCATTTGGTTGCTTAGTAACAGAAAGTCCCCTGAAGGAGGAGCAGTGATGGTGAAGAGTCAGAGCAGGGACGACGAGGTGGAACTGTAACCGACAGGAAGTGCTACTGACAGGAAGTGCTACTGACAGGAAGTGTTAGCAACGCTTTGTGTTCACCGCTGGCACTCCAGACTGAAACACAATTTATCACAATAAAATGAGGCCAGTTTACACAAGTCTGATTTAGAGGCTGGAAAACAGCGTTAAAAACATGTGTCAGTGTGGGCGGAGCTTGGAAGAGTATTGTTTTCCTTGTGAAAGTTAACTATGGGACGAAGGTGAGGAGAATAATCGAAATAAAGAGCAGTCCCTTCTTCTGATCTGAACTCCTGCTCGTACTGCAGACGCACACACAGACATCCACACACACCCAGACTGCAGCTCAGCCTCTGATTGGATGGTGGACGTGATGAGGTACAGTTATGAATAAATGCGTTTGACTCGGCGACGTGTCGCATCCGACAGGTTAGATACTTTTGTTCTATAAACTTGTCTTAACTTTCGTATGTACATCATTTCTGAAGCTGCAGGAAACACAGACGTAACAACATCCACCACAGGAATACAGGCGCCCCCTGGTGGCAGCATCTCAACCACAACCTCCCCAGTGAGCGTCCAGTCAGGGACCATTGCTACGTGCCAAGTCTCTCATTCGATTGGTCATTTTCCTTTGAAATGAAAATGGGATTGATGTCATTTAAACTGGTTTTCCAGTTCCAGCTGAACTCGGAGAGTCAGGCCTCACAGACGCAGCTGGACAGAACCCCGTCAGCACGAGGCTCGTGACATCACGTGATCGCCACATGAACGACAGGAACCTGAGGTGCGACACATCAGGATCGTCTCAATGTGATTCGTCTGCACGTTTAACTGCACCAGATCTGAAGATAGCCTAGCTTAGCACGAAAGCTGGAAGCGGAGGGAAACTGTTAGCTGAAGCTTTTCTATAAGTCGATTTGGTCCCCAACCTACAACTCTCACTTCCTGTGGGGCTGTGTCGGGGGGAAGAATCAGTGTGACGATGGTCGCAGGGTGGACGGAAGGAAGGATAGATGGAGAGGAGTGTGTTGGGTCCAAAGGTTAAAGGTCATTTACAGTAAACTACAGATATTTACACACAGCCAGAATTATACAGGGAACAAATATGTACATGCTCAGAGTTTCTATTGTTTTACTATGACCCACAATGTCATCGCAAAAATATATCCTCCTCCTCTTGCTCCTCCTCTGTCTGTAGTGTAAGGAGGTGGGGGTCGGGGGGGGTCAGGTGGCGTGGACTTTAACTGTTCTTCATCAGCGTTCTGTCTTCAGGAGGGCAGGAGGACGAGGAAGCGACTGTGGCAGAGGAAGAGGAGGAGGAGTTGTGGGGGGGGAAGGAGAGCAACTGTCCAGTCTCAGATGAGAGGAGCGAGCAGGAGCGAAGGTCGACCGACTGCAGGGACGAGCAGCGACGCAACAACGAGACGCACTGCTCTGTCACCTTAACACAACCTGAAACACACACACACAAGTTACTAACCATAGTTTACTGGAAACATTTTAATTAAATATAAATGTTAATTGTTAAATAATTACACTAACTGTAAAATAGTGTAAATATAGTAACAGTAGAATAAAAGAATAATAACTCAGTAATTAAGTATCGTCAGTGATTTGAAGGTCAGACTGGGAAACAGGATCAGATGAGACTGGTTTGAATCAGACGCTTTTGTTCACCTGCCAGGTTGATGTGGGTGAGGCTCTCTCTCAGGGGGGAGATGGGCGAGGTGAGGGTGAGGACTGTCTGGTCTGTGATGTTTCCACACTGACTCAGGTCTAACCTGACCAGGTGAGGAACGTAGCGTACCAGCAGACGAGACGACGCGTCCGTCAGATCCAAACCGGCCAATCGCAGCTCCGTCACATTCTGGAAGCGTCCTGCTCTGGTCTCCCCGTGAGCTGATCAACCAATCAGAGCGCAAAGTGGAAGACAGATGAACATGCACTTCATTTACACAATAAACCTTTTAAAAATGAGTTGAATTTAAAGATTTCATTAGAAATATAAAATTATATGAAATATCCTTAATTAAGGTGAAATTCTCTCATCTATAAGCATTTAATTTTAGACTAAAACTCCACAAAAACGACTGTCACTTCAGTGAAAATATGTGTCATCAATGGTTCATGTGACTTCCTGTCAGGTGACGGCATGTGTGTCTCACCTGTCCTGGTGTCAGGTGGGGGGGCAAGCAGCTCCCTCAGGTGCGAGTCCTTCAGGTCCTCCACTCGGCTCAGATCCAGCAGCCTCAGGCAGGGACACACGGCCTGACACAACGCCGACACCACCGGCCACGCACAACCACACACGTTGAGCTCCAACAGACCTGCACACACACACACGTGAGACAGAGAAAAACACACACACACACACACACACACACACACACACACACACACACACACACACACACACACACACACACACACACACACACAACACACACACACACACACACACACACACACACACACACACACACACACACACACACACACACACACACACACACACACACACACACACACACACACACACACACACACACACACACACACACACACACACACACACACACACACACACACACACACACACACCACACACACACACACACACACACACACACACACACACACACACACACACACACACCTTGCAGGCGGTTGATGAGCCACATCAGCTGTTTCTTGGAGATGTTGGTATATCCCAGGTTTAGGGAGACGGGCTGGCGGCGGATGATACCACTCAGCATAGGGGGGGTGATGGAGCGCTGGTGGCTCAGGTCGATCTGAGTCCACAACCTCTTGTCGCAGCACCTGATGGAGACACAACAACACGTCAGTCTGACAGCTAGTGTTTAACGTGGACACACCACAAACGACAGTGTCACATGGTTCAGGTCTGTAAGCAGGATGTGTGTGGACGATGTCACCTGACCTTTACTTCTCACAATATAAAGCTTTGATACATGTCATTTAATCAGTTTAATATGTTGTGCTTTTATTGTGAAATACATCCTGAACCATCATGTGGTTGTAACCCTTCCAACTTACTGTGACATCATAATGTTTACAGACATGCCTCAGGCTCCACCCACACTGACACCTTTTAGTTATAAAAACTCACTGTTGCTATGGTTACACCTGCTGGAGTTCTCAGCCTAACCCTTTTAGTTTGAAAACTCTGGGTTTGTTTTTTAGTATGAACAGACTTTTGAAAACGATGATGCCCACGTTCTCGTCCTGATTGGTTCTCATCAGTCACATGACTCAACTACCAGCGGTGAACACGAAGCGTCGCTGACACGTCCCGTCAGTAGCACGTCCCGTCAGTAGCACGTCCCGTCAGAAGCACGTCCCGTCAGTAGCACGTCCCGTCAGTAGCACGTCCTGTCAGTAGCACGTCCTGTCAGTAGCACGTCCCGTCAGTAACACGTCCCGTCAGTAACACGTCCCTGTCAGTAACACGTCCTGTCAGTAACACGTCCTGTCAGTAACACGTCCTGTCAGTAACACGTCCTGTCAGTAACACGTCCTGTCAGTAACACGTCTTGTCAGTAGCACTTCCTGTCAGTAGCACTTTCTGTCAGTAGCACTTCCTGTCAGTAACACTTTCTGTCAGTAGCACTTCCTGTCAGTAACACTTTCTGTCAGTAACACTTCCTGTCAGGTACACTTCCTGTCAGTAACACTTCCTGTCAGTAACACTTCCTGTCAGTAACACTTCCTGTCAGTAACACGTCCTGTCAGTAACACTTTCTGTCAGTAACACTTCCTGTCAGGTACACTTCCTGTCAGTAGCACTTCCTGTCAGCAGCACTTCCTGTCAGTAACACGTCCTGTCAGTAACACTTTCTGTCAGTAGCACTTTCTGTCAGTAGCACTTTCTGTCAGTAACACTTCCTGTCAGTAACACGTCCTGTCAGTAACACTTCCTGTCAGTAAAACTTTCTGTCAGTAAAACTTCCTGTCAGTAACACTTCCTGTCAGTAGCACGTCCTGTCAGTAACACTTCCTCTCAGTAGCACGTCCTGTCAGTAGCACGTCCTGTCAGTAACACTTCCTCTCAGTAGCACGTCCTGTCAGTAGCACGTCCTGTCAGTAACACGTCTTGTCAGTAGCACTTCCTGTCAGTAACACGTCTTGTCAGTAGCACTTCCTGTCAGTAACACTTCCTCTCAGTAACACTTCCTCTCAGTAGCACGTCCTGTCAGTAACACTTCCTCTCAGTAAAACTATCTGTCAGTAGCACGTCCTGTCAGTAACACGTCTGTCAGTAACACTTCCTCTCAGTAACACTTCCTCTCAGTAGCACGTCCTGTCAGTAGCACTTCCTGTCAGTAGCACCTCCTGTCAGTAGCACCTCCTGTCAGTAACACTTCCTCTCAGTAAAACTATCTGTCAGTAGCACTTCCTGTCAGTAGCACTTCCTGTCAGTAGCACTTCCTGTCAGTAGCACTTCCTGTCAGTAGCACGTCCTGTCAGTAGCACTTCCTGTCAGTAGCACTTCCTGTCAGTAGCACTTCCTGTCAGTAACACTTCCTCTCAGTAGCACTTCCTCTCAGTAGCACTTCCTGTCAGTAGCACGTCCTGTCAGTAGCACTTCCTGTCAGTAGCACCTCCTGTCAGTAACACTTCCTCTCAGTAAAACTATCTGTCAGTAGCACTTCCTGTCAGTAGCACGTCCTGTCAGTAACACGTCTTGTCAGTAGCACTTCCTGTCAGTAGCACTTCCTGTCAGTAGCACCTCCTGTCAGTAACACTTCCTGTCAGTAGCACGTCCTGTCAGTAACACGTCTTGTCAGTAGCACTTCCTGTCAGTAGCACTTCCTCTCAGTAGCACGTCCTGTCAGTAGCACTTCCTCTCAGTAAAACTATCTGTCAGTAGCACTTCCTGTCAGTAGCACTTCCTGTCAGTAGCACTTCCTGTCAGTAGCACCTCCTGTCAGTAACACTTCCTGTCAGTAGCACGTCCTGTCAGTAACACTTCCTGTCAGTAGCACTTCCTGTCAGTAGCACGTCCTGTCAGTAGCACTTCCTGTCAGTAGCACCTCCTGTCAGTAACACTTCCTCTCAGTAAAACTATCTGTCAGTAGCACTTCCTGTCAGTAGCACTTCCTGTCAGTAACACTTCCTCTCAGTAGCACGTCCTGTCAGTAGCACTTCCTGTCAGTAGCACTTCCTGTCAGTAACACTTCCTCTCAGTAGCACTTCCTCTCAGTAGCACTTCCTGTCAGTAGCACGTCCTGTCAGTAGCACTTCCTGTCAGTAGCACCTCCTGTCAGTAACACTTCCTCTCAGTAAAACTATCTGTCAGTAGCACTTCCTGTCAGTAGCACGTCCTGTCAGTAACACGTCTTGTCAGTAGCACTTCCTGTCAGTAGCACTTCCTGTCAGTAGCACCTCCTGTCAGTAACACTTCCTGTCAGTAGCACGTCCTGTCAGTAACACGTCTTGTCAGTAGCACTTCCTGTCAGTAGCACTTCCTGTCAGTAGCACCTCCTGTCAGTAACACTTCCTCTCAGTAAAACTATCTGTCAGTAGCACTTCCTGTCAGTAACACTTCCTGTCAGTAAAACTATCTGTCAGTAACACGTCTTGTCAGTAGCACTTCCTGTCAGTAACACTTCCTGTCAGTAGCACTTTCTGTCAGTAACACTTCCTGTCAGTAACACTTCCTGTCAGGTACACTTCCTGTCAGTAGCACGTCCTGTCAGTAGCACTTCCTGTCAGTAGCACTTCCTGTCAGTAACACTTCCTCTCAGTAACACTTCCTCTCAGTAGCACTTCCTGTCAGTAGCACGTCCTGTCAGTAGCACTTCCTGTCAGTAGCACCTCCTGTCAGTAACACGTCTTGTCAGTAGCACTTCCTGTCAGTAGCACTTCCTGTCAGTAACACGTCTTGTCAGTAGCACTTCCTGTCAGTAGCACTTCCTGTCAGTAGCACTTTCTGTCAGTACACTTCCTGTCAGTAACACTTCCTGTCAGTACACTTCCTGTCAGTAGCACGTCCTGTCAGTAGCACTTCCTGTCAGTAGCACTTCCTGTCAGTAACACTTCCTCTCAGTAACACTTCCTCTCAGTAGCACTTCCTGTCAGTAGCACGTCCTGTCAGTAGCACTTCCTGTCAGTAGCACCTCCTGTCAGTAGCACTTCCTTTTCGAGGAAACATCTACTTCCTGTTTACATCCCACGTGGACGTGAACAGTCATGTGACGTGCTCTCAGGTGTAGCGTGTGGGAGGAGCCTCAGGGGTCAGGTGGGTGTGACTCACCAGCGGCTCCAGGTGCGACACACCCTCATGCAGACGCAGAGCTCCCTGTGGCTCAGCGAGGTGAAGACTCGGAGCCAGACGTCCCGGCTCATGATGTGCGATGCTCCGCCGTCCAGAGGCAAACAGCTGGGCTCGGGGCAGGTGGGGGGGGGGCGCACCAGGTGTCTCTCCATCTGAACAGGCCGGGGGGGGCGAGGGCACGGCGGGGGGGGCTGCGCTTCATCATCTGAGAGCGAGGGGCAAGACGTGACGGCTGTGAGCAGGGGGACGCAGCCATTGTTGACATCATCAAGCCGCCTCCCCCGGGGCCTGCCCCCCCTCCCCCATTGGAGGTGGGGATGGACAAGGAGGAAATGTTGTTTCTGGACACCTGGTTCTTGCTGTTGCTACGGATCTTGTTGCCACGACTCCCACTTCCCTTGGTGCCGCCCCCTCCTCCCCCACCATGTCTGTGATTGGTCAGAATCCCGCTGGTGTTCTCCTTCTCACCTCCCTCCCTCACCCCACCCGTCCCACCTCTTGTCCGTCCATTGCGCGCCTCCTGCCCATTGGTTCGCTGCCTCCCTGTGAAGCCATCATGCTGCGAGGATGGAGGCATCTGATTGGATGAGAGGGGTGAAGGTGGGGGGAGAGAGGAGGAGTTTTTCCTGGTCCTTTCTGATGTGGGCGTGTCCTCATCCTCTCCGTCCAGCTGCCCTCCTTTCCGTCCTTTTGGAGGTAACCCCCCATCTCCTCCCCCTCTCCGCCGTGTCTTGTCTCCCCCTCCCCCCACCACCACCACCACCACCTCCTCCTCCTCCTCCTCCTCCTCTTCCCCCTCCCCCTCCTCCTCCTCCTCCTCCTCCTCCTCCTCAGCCCTCCCTCCCTCCCCCTCCGACTCCTCACTGGCACTGAAGCCCAGCTCGGCCAGACGTCTCTCCCTCTCCCTCTCTCTCTCCCGCTCGCTACGACTCCTTTCCCTCTCCACCCGGCCTACACTGCTGTTGCCATAGACCATCGGAGGAGGCGGGGCAGGGGAGGAGGACGATGGCGAGGAGCCTCCACCCTGCTCCCCCCTAAGGGAATCGTCAGAGTCGGACTCGGAGTCGGACTCAGAACTGGAGGAGGAGGACGAGGAGGACTCGGGCCGACGCTCCAGCAGACACATCCTCTTGAAACGTTCAAGTTTCTCTCTGTGATGCGACCGCTGGTCCGCACTCGACACCCCCCCTGCTCCCCCCCCACCAGGTTGAGAAGACGAAGAGGAAGAGGAGGAGCCCTGAAATCCACCAGCTGATGATGTGGGACCATTAGACTCCACCACTTCCTGTTTGGGTTTCTGAAAAGAAAAGATTTGGATCACGATGTGGACACAGCAGGTGTAAATCACAGTGTGTGTCTGTCTCCACTCAACAACACGTGGCGTCCGACCGGCGGCGTGACAAAAGACAGAACTGACGATACCGTGGACATGAACTCTAGTCCGTCACATCACACAGAAACATGGAGTGTGATCGAAGCCTTCGTACCTTTTTCAGGCGTTTCTCATGAGCAGCTTTCATCTGGACAGAAACAGAACAGAAGGTCAGAGGTCAGCACCCTTCACAATAAAAGCCCTCTGTGTCTCCTTCAGCTGGAGGACTTTTTCTGTGAAGCTCCCCCACTTTGGATTATTATCTATGTGCTCATTATCAAAATAAAATAATCAATGATTTCTCAAATGTAATTATGAAATTAGTGTGATATTTTACACTTAAACCGAAATGTTATCTTGAATAAAAAGAAAATATATATAGAACTTGAGTTAAGAAATCAAACAACTTATTTATGTAAAACATAAACATGAATGTTTATTATGTAAAACATGTGACATCTGACTAAACAGACAAATGGAAATCCACCTTCTTCTTGGCTCCGCTGTCCTGAGGCAGCTCCTTCTCCTTCTTCCTCTTGTGGCCCCCCTCCGTCGTCCTCCCCCCCTCCTCCAGGGAGGGAGGGGCTTTCTTTTTAGGGGGCGGCTCATCTGTGAGCTTCCAACGGCCCACCTCCCCGTTATCCAGTCGCCGCTTCCCTGAGCCATCGGCCTGGTCCTGGAGACAGACAGGTCAGTCAACGCTGCACTGATGCTGTTAAAACGTGTCCTGGTCTCTGGGTCCTAGTCCCTCACTTCTGAACCCTCTTTGTCCGAGGTGAATCTAATCTAGGTCTGGTTCAAGTAGGTTCAACTTGCAAACCTTTACTAAGAGCAGGTGTGCTGCTCCACCAAATAGAGCTACGGCGTTACATCACGTGTACAGTTTTTAATTCTCAGCCACACTAGACTTCAAGCACAACATCACCAATGGTAAGCATGGCTCTGACGGGTGTGTAACATTTGTACAGGTTTAGTCTTTTTAAACTGGTTCTCACAATGTTTTGGTCTTATTGGTCTTGCTGGTCATGATCAACCCGCCCCCAAACCCTTATGCAAGCAGTTCTCTCTTTAGAGCAGCGAAGTGTTGCAGAGTTATTTCTGGCCATGAGACATTTCTTTGGCCATCACAACACAAAGAACCAGTTCGAGATCAGGCACCGTATTGCTTTGCCGTGGGAAAGGGCCCCCCCGAGTCCAGGACCCTGGTCTGACTCACCTTACTGGTCTTGCCCTCCTTGTGGCATTTGGGACACTCCCAGCAGTTTGGGATCTCGTCGTTAATGATACCTTCGGCTTTCCCCATCTGAGGAGGAGACACAGCATCAGTCTTAGAGTCTTGAGAAAACGATCGAAGATCCTGACTACTGATCGGACCTGATCACCAACCTTCAGGCAGCTAGGGTGGATAATTTCATTACAGATGGTGCACTCCATCAGAGAGAGGCTGAACTTCTCCTCCTCCGAGTCCACAGTGTCCTCCTTCCCTGCCTCGCCACATGCAAAGCACACCGCCGTGTGAGGCAGCACGGGCTGTAGGGAGAGAGACAGCACCGGAATGACAAGGACGGAGAGAGAGAGAGAGAGAGAGACAGGTGGATCAGGACCGGCCGTACAAAGAGAGACGGGTTGTTACATTACATCTCATTTAGCAGACGCTTTTGTCCAAAGCGACTTACATTTTTTTAGTACACTCAACATATATGAGGGGTTCAGTATCTTGCCAAGGACACATCGACATGCAGATGGGGAAGAGTGGGATTTGAACCGGCAACCTTCTTGTTGGAGAACACCCACTCAACCCCCTAGGCCACGCCGAAGTTTGTCAACTGGACTTTTAAAACACTGTAGAATATGATTGTTATTTTGATTAAAGAGCTCCAGACTAACTTCTGCTGCTCCTCACTGAACATGTGAGAAGCAGCAGCACAAAATGTAGACGCACCACTGACAGCGACATGCAACACATTCATATTTTTACCATTTCCCAACTGTTTTACAGATAAATGTTTTAGTAATAAATAAACAATTTAAATTGCAAAAATGTGTGGTTCTATTTCGAAGTCAAAAGGTGAAGTAGGGCTTTAGAAGGTGCTTTAAGTGCTAACATGAACATTTCAGTGGTGCTTTTTAAAACATTAAAACCAAACAAAAATACTGATAAATGTAAACCTATATGTGGTCTGCTCATTGTCGTCATTACAGCACAACCCCAACAAAACAAGTGAACAAGGAACTTCCTCTTTCAAGCCTCTCCTTCCCTTTAGAGCAGGGCTGGGGAACTCCTGGCCTCCGGGCCGTGAACAGTCTTCAAGATTGTTAGATCATTAACATAAAAAAACACACACCACCAAAATCTTGCTCACGCCACAGTCCATCATCTGAAGCCATTTTCAGACATGACCTCTGGGTAAAGTCCAGAGAATTGGCCACAGACTGTGTAAAGTTATAAATTTGCGACTGATTGGTTGAGTCTGGAGCCCTGTAATATTAATATTCTGAGATGAAACAATGACCAATAAATAACCTAACAACAGAAATGATATGAACAGCTGTTTGCGTTTGTTAAAACATCTCTCTGAAAAACCACTGCGATGGATCAAAGCCAACTCAAGACTCCATCCAGAGATGGTTGCCATGGAAACCCAGCATCGTTGCCTGCTGGGATGCAGCTGTGGGTTGATGCTATTTGAAGAATCGACACGTATAAATGAACGGTAAAAAATCAGTGTGTGTGTGTGTGTGTGTGTGTGTGTGTGTGTGTGTGTGTGTGCTGGACTCACAGCCGTGCACTGTCTCAGGAGGCAGGACTGCTTCATCCGACCAGGCCCTCCGAACTTCTTCATGTCCTTACAGAAGTGACACTCTCCACACTCGGTCCTCATGCACGCCTGGCAGCGCCGGCACCGCGTCCGCCTGCGCCTCGCCCCCCCGCCGGCCCCCCCGCCCAGTGCCTTACTGCCCGACATCCCCGAACAAGTCAGCTGCAAACACAGAGAGGGAAACTGGTCACCATTAGATCACACAGCATCACCGTATCACTGTTTTCATATTTTGATCATCAATTACTCAGTGAATCTGTCACATAAAAACACACGAGTCAGTGATTCTATGATGAACAGTTCACCTGATCCATCTGATCATCACTTTGTGAAGGAGCTGCTCTCAGAAAGACAGAGTTAGAACACATCCCATCAGTATGAGTGAAGCCTGAGACCCGATACCTGCACATCAGGTGGATCTCAGACACCTGGCACATCTTCCAGACTGAAGGACCGCCCTCTCAGCTTATGACCTATGATCTCCAACGATTCATAATGAACCAAAATATTTTCACTTTTTCACATCCTGGTTTATTTACAAAATCAACACTGATCACTCGATTCATTTAATTTGGTTTTAAACGGAACAGATCAGGTCCAGTCTACATCCGGGACATGGTCCAACCTTACAGCTTGTCCACTCTGCATCGGCCAATCAGATGCTCCCTCACTGTGAGGGACAGCTGTCACTCAAACACATCACCACAGTTTCCTGTCCAGGCTCCTAAACAGTGAAACCATCTCCACATGGACATCAGGACAGAAAGTCTCCACACCGTCCTCCAGACTGAAGACACACCTCAGTTAAGAAGATGATGTCTAATAACCATCGTCTACTCTGGTGTTAAATAACAATGAACTCAAAAGATTAAGTTTAGTTGCTTGTACAATTTGCACTTTGTAGTTTGGCTTTTGAAGCTTGACTCGATCCTTGCTGTTGTGGGCTGGTTCCTTCAGATGATGAGCCTGTTGTAAGTTGCTTTGGATAACAGCGTCAGCGAAATGAAAAGTGATGTCATGTAAAATGAGAAAACACATGAAGCAGCTTGGTTCAGTTTATAACTAGTTTGCCGAGCAGACCCTAAGAGTTGTAGTTAGCCGTCGATCAAACAGGTGTAACGGACATTCGTTTTCATTACTGATTAATCTACCAGGTTAGTTTTCAGATTAGTCGCCTTGAAAATGTCTGAGAAACAAATCTATTTTTGATATAATTTAAGAGTCTGAGGAACATGAACAAGACTGATTAGTTGTTAACAGTAAAACGTCAACAACTAGTAGAAGCAGCCGATCCTGGATCACAACCCGACTTTAAGAGACAGAACCCAGAACTGACCACTATCTGCTCGGGAGATTATTAATCAGTTGATGAGGCTGATTCATAATAATAATAAACACAATGAGCTGTTAGCTGTGATAGCAGTGGTAATAACAATACGATGTTTACAAATAAAATACTGATCCATATTAATAATTGTGTTTATTATTGATTGATCAGTAATCGACAGGATCAATATTCCACAGCGAGACGTCCAGGTGTCTTCACCTCTGTCACGTGACCACTTCCCTTCACACGTTTTACCTCTTTGCTTTAAAAAGGAGCAAATCGATTAATGGATGATCGGTTCCGCTGCTGATCGGTTTCACCGACACCTCACGGACCAATGAACGGACTCATCGCTTCAAGCGTTTAGAACCTCCAGCAGTTTTTAAACTTTAGCTCTCAGACCTGAAGACAATCTAAAGATGCGCATCAGGCACCACTTGGACCTGCTAGCGGCTAGCAGCTAACGGCTAGCAGCTAACGAGTCAGTGTGAAGCTCTATTTAGTGAAGGGATCGAGAACCGGAGCGCGAGGACGTCTCTACCCGCCGCCGATGCCCCCCCACCCCACAGGTGCCCGGGTACACGGGTATCTGGGGGCAGGGCTAGCGTTACGGGTGCTAGCGTGTTAGCAGCTAGCTGTCCGCTCCCCCTCCCCGCAGTACGCTTCCTCTTTCATTATCTCCCGTTCCAGAAACACCCGGCCGGGCAGGTGGGGCTCAGGGAACCCCGCCTGCCCGCTGGTTCCCCGGGTGCAGGTGCTCACCTCCTCGGATCAGGTCGCATGCTCCTCGGTCGCTCATTAGAAATAATAGAAGCCAACAGCTAGCCGACGTTAGCTTCGGTGCAGCGCAGCTAGCCGTCCGCTTCCTTGTTCCTTTCTCCGCCAGGCTGCTGTTAGCTGCGGCTGCTTCACACGCGTCCCATCGTGCTAGCCTCTGGAGCCCCGGTTAGCTCCCGCGCTAAGCTAGCAGCCCCGCTGCGGGTTGAGTGCATCGATGATCGAACTGATCGATAATATCGATAAGTGCAGGGCGTAGTGAGTCGTGCCCATTCACCTCTCTCTCTCTCTCTCTCTCTCTCTCAGCACGTTACAACGTGTTCCTCTCCGGGGGGGTGGAGGAGGGGGGGGGGTTCAAAACACAACGACCAGCTCGTTGCACCGGAGCAATAACCCTCCGCCAGAGCTAGACCCGCACATCACCGCACATCATATGCATCACATGTGCGGGACGAGCAGCGCACAGCTATTGTTGTCCCAGTCTATTGTGCCACTGTGTGTGTTTGTGCGGGCTGCGGTGCCGTGCGGGACCTGCTAGTGTGTTGAGTCAGCTGATCTGCGGTGATACGCTCAGACCCCGCACTGATGACGTCACACAGGTGACCACATTTTACACTCACCTCAAAGGGAGGGAGAGAAAGAGAGAGAGGACATGAATCAATTCATAAATACAACAAATTAAAAGATGCACGCCCCAAAGTCACTGATCCTGTTTATAAACACTCACTGGTGTCTTCGGGTTAAATATATATATTTCTATATGTTTTGAGCACATTCAGAAATTCAGGTTAAGTTGTATTATTTTACATGTTTAATTTAAAGTTCGTTGATCACAGTTTTTTTGTATGTATGGTTCATTGCTACAGTTTTTGTTTTGTCACTGATTGCCTTCCATACCCATCTACCCCGTGCCCGGCCTCCCCTGCTAGCTACCAGGCTAACAGGCTAGCTCGGCGCTAGCAGCTCTTCAGTGTAATTAGTTGAGACGCACCGGCTCCATCACGTCCCGGTGCCGTTAGACCGAACCGAGCCTCCTGAGACCCCGCACAGAGCCCGCACATCCCGCAGCTACACGCAGCAGCAGCAGCGACCACACGACTGAAGATGATTAAACTGTTTTCACTGAAGCAGCAGAAGAAAGACGAGGAATCTGCTGGAGGAAACCGAACAGGAGCCGGGGGGAAGAAAGCCAGCGCGGCCCAGCTCCGGATACAGAAAGGTAGGCTAGTTACCGGGGCTAGTTACCGGGGCTAGTTACCCGGGCTAGTTACCCGGGCCAGCGGCCGGTTAGTCGCACGACTAGTTAGAAGTAACCCACAGGGTACCCCCCCAGAGCTCATCATAAAGCGGGTCCATTTCTAACCCTGATGAAAAGAGCTAGCGCGCTAACCTTAGCATGGAGGGGTGCGGGCTAACAGCTAGCCTGTGCTACATTTGAAAATAGACATTCAGACATACTCTGTCTGAGGGCTAGCATGCTAGCACACAGCTAACACCTACTCAAAACACACGGCGAGTTGCTAACTGTAAGCCACTTCACATGAACAGTGTGGAGCAGCATCTCCAGAGCGAACCAGGGGAACCATCGGTTTGTGTTCACCTGCTCAGATGTGGAACCAGCTAGCTAACCAGCTAGCTAACCAGCTAGCTAACCAGTCACTTCTCCTCTGTCTTTATTAACACAGGAGGTGACAGGTGGAGTCATGTGACCAGAAATCAAGCAGATTATCATGAACGACAATCGTTACTGTTTACCATAAACGTTACTTTATACAGTACACGTTCTGATTTAAACCTCTGGGGAACGGGGTCGCTTTCTGCTGTTTGTGTTGAAGTTGTGTTGAACGGCTGAACCTGCAGATGTTGACTCGTCACACTGACTCTGACGAGTATAATTCATGGACCTGGACTCGTTATTGTCATCAATGATCATCACCTAATATTAGTATTTAATTATCAGTGAATCCACCATTTTTGAAGCTTCTTGAGTGAAATAAGTTTGTTCTGTTGTTGATGAACTATTGCTAAAGTGTTTTTCTCTTTCCTGTGTCAGACATCAATGAGTTGAACCTGCCAAAGACGTGTGAGATCAACTTCCCTGATGACGATGACCTCCTCAACTTCAGACTCATCATCTCACCAGACGAGGTGCGTGCTCCACTTCCTTTGATTCACATTCATCTGCTCAATAGTTTGATCATTAATGGATCATCCCCCTTACACCATGAAAATACTTCACTATGATTGGCTGTGGTCAGAAGTCATTTTAATGTCCTGTAGTTCACCTGTACACCGCTGCTGTCATGACAACGGGGACAATGATGAATGTTTGTCTTTGTCTCACAGGGTTTTTACAAAGGAGGAAAGTTTGTCTTCAGCTTTAAGGTGAGAAACACCTGTCCCCTGTCCTACTGACTGTATATAAAGACCATCAGTGACTGACAGAAGTCGTCTTGCAGAAATATTTCTTTAACGTCTCCTTTGATCAGTCTTTCTTTAGTGTATGTCCCATCAGCTAACATGGAGGATGTGTTTTTCAGGTAGGACAGGGTTATCCTCATGACCCCCCCAAGGTAAAGTGTGAGACGATGGTGTATCATCCCAACATCGACCTGGAAGGAAACGTCTGCCTAAATATCTTAAGGTTTGTAAACATCTGCTGCAGCTTTGAACCAGCAGCCGCTTCACTTCCTGACTGTGTGTGTGTCTGTCCACAGAGAGGACTGGAAGCCTGTGTTGACAGTAAACTCCATCATCTACGGTCTACAGTATCTATTTCTAGTGAGTCTCACACTCGGAGCGCTTGCAACACATGGCAACTTTATACATCCAATAATAATCCTCCTCCAGCAGAAAGGAGACAAACTGATTGTGGTGATATTGATGCTTTGACACATGCTGATAAAAATCTGCTGAAACTGATGTGGCTCTATTTATTTGTTGTAATCAATATGTAATGAGACACTACACAATGTAATGATTGGTTGTCACGCCGGATGTCCACTGACCAATCCCCCCCGAGCTGATGTGATGTCATCACAACTTCAGGGTCGGACCCTAAGACGCATGAATTCAAAGTGTGTGCAGCGTCAGTCAGTTAATTAACCTACCTAGCTCGCTAGCTAGTAGCTAGCTTCAGTCATTGACCTGTTCTAGAACATTAAGATCCATCCATTAGTTAAAACCTATTAATTGATTGATCCCCCCCCCGCAGGAGCCGAACCCTGAGGATCCGTTGAACAAGGAGGCGGCGGAGGTTCTGCAGACGAACCGGCGGCTCTTTGAGCAGAATGTCCATCGCTCTCTGAGGGGGGGCTACGTGGGCGCCACCTACTTTGAGAGGTGTCTTAAATAACTCGGCGTCCCACCATCCCCCAGACTCCCCCCCCCGTCCCGTCCCGCTCGTTGGCAGAAGCTGCTGAGACAAAACGCCGCTCATCAGAAGACGACAGACCCGTCCCCACACCCCCCCCCACACCTGCTCACACTTAGCCACCACCCCCCAGTTCTCTCTGTTTTATTTCTGAGATGCAGAATTCAACCGTTTACACGCCACAGGGGGGCGCTGACACACACCTGACTGGACTCAAAAAGATGGCTGATAGAGGGCAGCGGCCCATGATGATGATGATGATGATGACGACGACAATGATTCGGTGAACGCCACAACGCCTCTGATACCCACATGGTTTTTATTTTTTTTATTTTATGTGCGTGGTGGAAACACCTGAGTTTATCAGGTGGTCAGAAGGACACGCCCACCTCGTTTTTGCTGCCATTAATTCGTTACTCACATCAGTCGGCAGCAAACTCCAAACTGATCATGTTGTCGTCAGGGAGCAGGATCGTGATGACAAGATGTTGGGAAGTCACTGGTGGTCACCATGAAAATACTCCCATCAGGCAGCCATGTTGTGTCAGTAACTCAAAGTCGACAGCTTCCTGCTGGTCATGAGGTGGGATGATGTCAGTGCTGGAGGGAGGGGCTTGATTGGGAGGTGTTTGCTACGAGCCTTAAATAAAAAAAGAATTACATTATAAAGTACATTCACGCCTGCCGCTGATCACATGACACCAGACCAGCTACAGGTGGGACTGGTGGTTGATTGGTTAGGAGTTTGCTGCTACACACATACATAGTATTAGGGGCGGAGCTAAGTGGCTGTGCTGTCATGGGGGTGGGACGATCCGTGTGTTTTAAAGGAGCAGAGGGTGGGTGGGGGGGGGCTCTTTTTGCTTTGTTTGCTGTTGTTGGTGGGGTCATAGCAGGGCTTAAAATGTTTGACTTGTGTATATTGAAACCCAGCTGTTCACATTGACTGCAATATGATTTATGTTAAATAAAATATGAACTTGAAAGATTAGAAATGTTGTGACGTGCCCAGAATCACTTCCTGTTCAGTGCCCTTGATCCACAGACACACTTCCTATCGAAGGACCCTGACCCCTGACCTCTGTGTTGTGAGTTTAGTTGTGAAGAATGAAATGTTTTCATCATCACATCTTTACAATCATCGCACACAAAGACCATGTTCATAACTTATGATAAACGTTCCCACATTTGTTCGTTCAGTGAGTTTGTACGAACACAGAACATTAGATTCTAACCTCAGGAAAGTGTGTAAATGATAAACCTGAACCAGGATAGAAAACATAATTAACTTCTGAATAATAACATATAAGCAAAGGTTAGGAGACCCCAGGACTCCATCATCGACTGCTCAGCAGCATCATGTCCAGAACATGCAGGCACAAGGAGGCCACACCCACTGAGTCACATGATGACTTGATGAAGTTCACACCAGTTGGATCAGCCTGTGGTTTCAGTTTGATACTGGGATGTTCAGTGTGGTTTTGAATACAGTCCTCAGTGGTTGATGGTTTTAGTTTCCATCGATCGTCGCTAAGACATTTTGTTTTCAACTAATCATACAATGTTCATCAGTAAAGATTTATACCTGATTAATTAATTCATCAAGATCTGATGTGTGATTTAAGTGTTCTTTTAGTTTCTCTGAGCAGCTTGTTCCATGTGTTCCTATGTTCCCACGAACATATGATCATATGATCATATGAACATATGAACATATGAACATATGATCATATGTTCATATGTTCATATTGAGCGTAGTTCAGGACAAAGTCCCGCTCAGCCCTCAGCAGCTGATCCCTCAACACGTTCACTGGCAAAGCTCCATCAAGGCGTCTTTATTTCATTACACATTTAGCTGCTTCCTCTGAAAACCAGTGGCACCCTTGTTCAGACTGGGTTTGATGCAACTGATTTGTGTTGTCGCTGATGGACGCTCTGGTCGGTTCCCTTCTTCAGGTTCAGGAGATCCCAGAACCACCAAATGTTACTGATGCAGATTCAAATGAAGAAGAATGAAGATTTGTTTGACAGAAGTGATTCCGACTGAAACGTTCTAATGTGCATGAGTTCATATGTTTTAATGTTCATATGTTAAACATGTTTTCTTGTTTCATTTATTTCTGACACTTTATTCACTCAATCAACAAACCAAATTATCAAAGCAGTTTTTTTTACAGGTGAATTCTCTGGAACGTGAGACGAGACGTCAGCTGATCAATCCATGGATTTTTCTTGATTTACCACAAAGACGATCTGGTTCCAAATACACATCAAAGGAGGACTGACGTTTTATTTAGTTGTCAACGGCAACAGGGTCACAACTGATTCAAAGTGTCTGTTCCTTCGTCTTTCCTTTCATCCCCTCTTCCTCGCTCAGGTACGAGGCTCGGCGGTGATGAGCACCAGGGGGACCTCTTTGTCTCCAGTTCCCAGCAGAGGAAATATCCTCTCTGTAAACTCAGATGATCCAGTGAAGCTGTAGATCTCAGAGCCCGACTTGGCATTATAGAAGGACACCTGACCCACGTCCACGTCCAGGAAGACGCCCACCTGACGCAGCTTCTGAGGGTTCTTCACCTGCAGGACAGACACAGATGCAACCTGAGCGCAGCCCAGACGGATGTGGACACAAGCTAATGCTAACACAGAAGTAGGTGGACAGTTGAAGTTGACATGATGACTTATTCATGATGCATCAATAAGGAGACAGACTGATGATGACAGGGTTCGACCTTGGTAAGTGGGGGTGCAGTGAGCGCCCTCAGCTGGCTGCCACTCCACCAGATGGCGTAGTATCCGTTAGAGGGACTCATGTCGAACAGACCTTTCCTCTGAGCCGACTCGCTGACCACGCCCACCTTCCAGTCCTTATTCTCCCCGACAAACACCTGCGACAGGTGAGAGCACACAGCAGGTGTTACTGTGTGTGTTACTGAGTTTGTGTGTGTGTTTCATTGTGTGTGGGTCTGACCTCCCAGTAATGGCGTCCAGAGGCAAACCCCTCCTTGGCGTTGACGCAGGACCAAACATCGAACCTGTGAGGACTGTTTCTGTAGAACTGCAGCTTCTCTCCTCGCTTCACCTGCTTCCTGTCCTCAGACAGGATGAGGAAGGGATACGCCGTCACCGGGTTCAACGTCACGTCCTCTGGAAACCACAAGTCAACCAGAACATACCAGCAGATTGTTACTGGGGCACTAGAGGGGACATCACATGTACAATGACGTGTGACATCACAGGCTTTCCTCAGGCTAACCCCATGTGTTTCCTGTGCATTGTGATGGTGGCGAGGAGTTGTGGTATCCAGGTCCCGCCCACACACACTCTGGACCAACCAGAGTCCGTCTCAACGCTCGATCATGAAGATTAAGATTAAGATGCATTTATTAGTCCCAAACACAGACACACTCATGCAGGAAGGGAAATGTAACCTCTGCTTTTGACCCATCTGTGTGCAGGACACACAGAGCAGTGAGCGACTATGTACAGTGCTCGGGGAGCAGATGTTGGGGGAGTAAGGTGCCTTGCTCAGGGGCACTAGACAGGGTCTAGACAGACTCTTGGATGCTTGGGCAGATCAATCCAGGTTCGTCTTGTTGTTTCTCCGTGGAATCGAACCAGAGACGAACCAGAGACCTTCTCTGCCCATAGTCCAAGTTTCTGCTACTCGACCACCGCCTCTCCCATGAAGTCTCAGAACCGATCTCTTAGAAACGTTTATTAACGTCTACTTAGATTAGTTTTGACTTGTCCACGTCTCATCTGCTAACATGGAATCCTATTGTGCAGCCAGCCACCAGGGGGTGATCAAGACTCTTTGGCTTCACTTTAAGGATTTGTCATGTTGTCCATCTTTATTTACAGTCCAATTTAGACAAGGTCACTCCGACTTCCAGTTTGGGGGGGGTTTGAGTTTCTCTATAACTTTGATATGTAGAGAGCCTTGAGGTCATGTATATTATGATTTTACGCTTTACATTTATTTAAACATTTTAACACTAGCATCCACATAGCAGTTAGCATTCTGCTTGAGCTGCGGGGTAAATATTTCTTATGTTTTAAGTTAACAGTAACATTTAATTCACAGCTAAATGGCTACGGCAATTGTTATAAATCCACATAATCAATAAAGTTTATTAAAATAGTAAAAGCAATGATGTAAGCAAACGCGTGTCTCAGAGAGCTGAAAATAAAAATGTGTAAATGATGTAAAACTCACCCATGTAGACCCGAGCCTTTTTAAGTCCTGAGACAAAACACAAAGAGATTTTTACAAACACATGTGGATCACTTGTGATGGAGAAGAGAAGTGAGGGGGTCACATACCTGAGACGGCTTTGAACTTCTTCATATCTACAGAGGACAGGAAACCACCGTGAGACCTTTCAAAGTAAAGTATTGTGAGTGTGCTTGTGCTGTGTGGCGGTCCCTCACCTCTCAGAGACCACTGACTCTTCCTCAGGCTGGCGCTGCTTCCTCTCAGGCTCAGCATGCTCTCCGCCGCCATCAGATCTGTGGATGAAACTGAAACACAAACTGCTTCAGGTTCAATGCTGAATGATTCAACCATGTTTATTTAATTTGACCATATCTAAGATGTTCTTGGTGTTAGTTGATAAAAGGGACGTTTTCATGGTTTAAAGGTCAGATTCCATCAGCAGCTCAACTCACAGGAGCCTCCGGAGCCCCGGGAGCGGACCTCCTCCATCCTGATGTCGTCCATCTTGTCTTTCACATCGGTCAGAGAACTCTTCACCTCCGCCAGATTGAAATGGAGGGAGAGCTCCGGGTCCTCGTCCACGTTGATTTGCAGGTCGTCAGCCAGAGGCACTGTGGCCTCTTCAAAGCTCTGAGGAGGAGGAGGAGGAGGAGGTGATGAAGACTGATGAAGAGTTTTCTGTTCCCTGATTACAGACGGGGGCCGTGTAAAAGCTCTGGTAGAAGATTCATCGTGACAAACCTTTCAAAATAGTTTATCTGAAGCTTGGCCTACCTTTTGGTACGAGTATTACTGTCATACTATTATATATCACATTAATGTCTCATCAACACATGTTACTGACATGACTTCTTCCTTTACCAGGATCGCTGCTGTGGCCACATCCTGGATCATGATGGTGGATTGTGAATCAAAGATCATGAGAGCAGCTGATCGTTGAATATGATTACAACCAGACCTCTTGATATACAATATGTCAACTAGGAAAACATCCCAACGATGATATAACTTGCGATAAATAAACAAATATTTGAATGGGATTAAACGTCTTTCTGTTTAGGTTTCACTGATGACATCAACCTCATGCAGTGAGTGAAACACAAATTCAGTTCCCACCTGCAGGAAGCCGATGTGATCCTGACTGATGGCCTGGACTTCCAGTGTGGCCCTCCTGTCCATCAACTGGCTGAGCTCCGCCTCCAGACGGCTCACCAGCCCCTCCCCCTTTGACATGACTGCATCCAGCTGGTTCTCGATCCCGCCCACCACCCGCGTCCGGATCCGGTCGAGGGAGGCGGAGACTTCGTCAAGCAGGTGGTCAACTTCCCTTCGCTGTCCGTCTGCGTAGTTCTGAGACAAAACAAATGAAATAATGATCATTCACGTCTAAGTGGTTGGACTGAAACATACAGAACCAAACCTTCAAGTTCAAATAGTTTGTTACATGTAGTGATATCAGCTAAAGTGCCCTTGAGCAAGGCACTCAGGCCCAGCTGGACAAACTGGGACCAACGTTGCACTTCTTTCAAGTTTTAAACGTTTTACTCAAACAAAAACATGTCGGACCTTCACTCCCTCCAGTTTCCTCCTGAGCTCCGTCACGTGGATCTCTCGCTCTCTGATCCGGTTCAGGATTTCCTGCTCCGTCCTCGCCACCTGTTTCTGAAAGCAAACGTGAACACGCCTCCGTCTCACCAGCTGAATCACACCACGAGTACATCACATCGAGAACCAGTCATTTACCTGTTTGCTGAGTCTCTCTGTCTGGACAGAGACAGTTTTGTGTGTTCGATGCTCCTCCAGGACACAAATGGCACAGATACACCTCTGACAGGTCCGACAGTACACCTGCAGGGGCGAACAGTCAGGAACAAGCTCCTCCCATTAATCCACGGCCACGTGATCAGTGTCCCTGAGTGGACCGAAAGTCAGCCCTGACAAGAACCTGACATCTCTGCAAAGACCTGAAGCTGTCTCTACCCGAGGACCACACCTGACCCCAGAGGACCAAGTCTGAGTTGTATCAATGTCACTTTTTTATTTTGAATAAAATTGTTTAAAAACTAAAGGAAACTAAATTAAATGTGAGCAAAGTCTAACCTTGGATAAAAATGTACCAAAAATAAACGTTGAATAACGACAAAGCTGAAATGATAATGTGTTCCACTCACCTCCAGCAGGCGGCGGTGTAGAGAGCAGGTGCGGCCCCGCAGAGCCTCCAGAGGATCCATCAGGGGGTGTTTGGAGTAGAAGGGGGCGGAGTGATGTGGCCGGACGTGCTCAGTGCAGTATGAGGCCGTGCAGGTGAGACAGGAGCTGACGGCAGCTTGTTTCCCACCTGTACACACATCACACCACACCACCTCCTCACCGGTCGCCACCGTGGCCAGCGTCAGAAACGGGTTCGTGAATGTGTTTGTGTCGCCGGTCCTCCACGGCGTCTCGGCCCCGCCCAGGGGCGGTAACCCCGCGGCTCCATAACGAGTCTCTTTGTATTTATCTGCGATGAGAGCGAAGACCTTGTTGACGCTGAGCTGAGGTCGCTCATCGAACGCATGTTTGCACAGCGGACACGTGCACATGGGACTGGACGCCCAGTAACCTCCAATACACACCTGCAAACAAATAAGAGAAGAAGAGTTTGAACCTGTATCAAAGTCACATGATCACTGAACCCCTGGTACCTGTGGTCCTCTACCTGCACCTGAACTCCCTTAGAGGGCGCCAGCTCGTGTTTCTTCTTTTAGATAGATAGATAGATAGATCCTTTAATAGTCCCACAGTGGGGAAATTTGAGAAGAATTTTTGAAGGAAAAACAAGAAAGTCACCAGTTTTTAAGAATCAGCACTGGTGACACCTAGTGGCAAAAGGGAATATTTTTCCAGGTTGTTTGATCGTTTCATTCTTGTGTCAACATGTTGTCTCGAGAATGCTTTCATATCAGAAGCAAATGTTCACTTTTAACTTTACTTCCATCACAGTGACCTCGTTTGAGTCTGGACAAAGAACTTTTCTGATTGGTGGAGACAAACTGATCGAACACATGCTTCAGTTCAGGTGTAACCGGGCCTCGGGTGTTGTGTGTCTTTACGTTACCTGGCAGAAGTTGTGTCCACAGGGAGTTGTGACTGGTTCAACGAACAGGTCCAGACAGATGGAGCAGGTTAACTCCTGCTCTGAGAACAGATCTAAAGGCGCCTCCGACATCCTGCTGCTGCAAGACAGATCAGATTGAAAGAGTCAGAGGTCGCAGGTCAAACTGGATATTCACTGATTTCTCAGTGGACACCAGACATGATGACATCACGTCCAGGAAGTTCTATAGTTGCTTAAGACATGATAGACATGTTCCTGACATGTTCCTGACATGTTCCTGACATGTTCCTCACATGTTCTCTCTGTGAGAACAAAGGTCTGAGTCAGTGTCTCTGGACATGTTCTGGATCTTC
The DNA here is from genome assembly GCA_038501795.1 of Pseudopleuronectes americanus. NCBI lineage: Eukaryota > Metazoa > Chordata > Actinopteri > Pleuronectiformes > Pleuronectidae > Pseudopleuronectes > Pseudopleuronectes americanus. Next base: position 26,771 of record JBAMIH010000041.1, on the reverse strand, counting down.
TGCTGCAGCCTCCTGGTAACATGTGTGTAACATGTCAGAGTCCATGTGAGGAACCAGCAGGACAATGTGTGGAAGCTTCCAGTGAGCGAGTGGACGTGTTGATGAGGTTTCTAACACGTGACGTGAAACTGGAAGAACACAAACATCTCAGGATGAAGAAGAGGAGCCGAACACGTAGAAGACGAAGACGTCCACTTGGAAACACGAGGAGATTCCAGATCTTCTGGTGATGAGACCCCGGTGTGGACGAGCTGGAAACAACAACACTGATCTTTCCACAGCAGAGTTTTTTACGACATGTCCGGCCTCCTGCTGCTCTACAGGCTCCGCCCCTCTACCAAAGCCCCGCCCCTCGTCTGGATGTTCCCACATGTTCCTGTTGTTGCAATTTCTGTTAAAGGCTGAATGTCCGAGCATCACACACTAAGGACGGCAGTTGTCCAACTTTATCTATTCAATGCACAATATTCACATGAATATCAATTCATATTTACAACATCTGTTCAGTGCTCAATATTTCGCTTCAGTTCAACCACACGTTCTGCAGCACAGTCTTCAATGGGCTTTGATTTGAATATGACAATAAATATGACTATATCCTTGTACTCAAATAAATACAAGTACTATACAATATGAAGTCATGCATCTCAAGTCCTGAAAATGTTTCACAAAAATATTAAACAAAAGAATGAATTCCTTAAACAGCAACGCTAGTGCTTTTATTTTGAAACGCCTGCAGAAAGAGGTTTTAACATTTTAAAATGCGTTTGTGAGATAATTTCAACAGATAAATATGAAAACTATTTTTCTCTGTTATTTCTTCTTCTACAAAATGTGTATCTTTCTATGACACAAACGTATTTACAACACTTCACGAACCCGTTTCAAAGTAAAAGCCCTCCAGCGGTTCACTTTCACGGGGCTTTGATGGCTTTGATTGTTATCGACAGACCGGGAGGTGTGCGTCCTCAGTCCGTGGAGTCCTGCTGTTTAGTCCGTGAACCGACTTGCTCCGGCCGGTAGCCGACACGCTCCCCTGTGGCCGACCACTGACACACAGACAACTGACACACAGACAACCGACCCACAGACAACCGACCCACAGACAACCGACCCACAGCTGCGAGACTGCGAGGTCGACCGGTAAGCGACCGCTGCTCTAAAGGTGAAGGTTTCAGGCGTCATGCTAAGCTATGCTATGCTAAGCAATCCATGTCAACAAGTGAACCTCAGAACATGTGGAAGTGGAACGAAGCGCAGACGTGACAGTATGAGACTGATCCTGGATCCGCTGCGTCACACTTCCACCTGAGAACAGGTGGGAACGTTCAGACCAATTCAAACTAAATCTACCTTTTCTGGATCAGACACAACTTTAGATTTAAAATGTGAGTGAAACTCATTGAGCTGAAACCGACCTGGTTCGGCTGGAGGCTTCTTCTTCTTCTTCTTCTTCTTTCCTCTGTTCAGTTCGCTTCCAAATCCGGAAACTCTGGTTCCTGTGGGCCGGGGCGTACTGCGTGGGCGGGGCCGTGCTCCGTGGGCGGGGCCTCACAGGTGCACAAAGGGCTCAGGTGAGTTTCGGGGGCGGAGCCGGTTTTTCTTCCTCTGTATAAACTTAATCTAAATTATGTTTCAGGTTTAAGAGTAAACGTCAAAGTCATCCTAAATACATTTTAATGTTTTATAAAATCAAATTTTATAATTACACACAAGTCGTGTGTTGGTGTAAGGAGCCGTCTCACGCAGATGCCTTGCTCAGAGGCAGGGTCAGGGTTATGCATGTTTGTCATGCTTGTGGAGGACCGACGGGACCGAGGACATTCCTGAGTGAGCTGGTCAAGCCAGTTTGAGGCCTGGTTGTCCTGGTCTGTGATTGGCTCATTCTTCAGCCTTCATAATGCAATAACACCCTTTCCACTGTATGGAGGCAAATGTCTGCCAAACAGACAATAAATGATGTAGTGCTCGATCAGATCATATAATATGAATCTCAAGTTTATCGTTAATATAAAATATGTCTTTGTAGATTTTGACTTCGAAAAAAGTCAAAATTACATTACATTTTATATATTACAAGATATATTTCAAAAGGGCCCATAACACCGTATTATCCAAATAGATCACTGCTCTCCCAAAACCCAGGTTCTCTTGTGGTTCTAGAGTCTGTCAGAGTAGAACAGGAGGGAGAACCTTCAGCTCCCAGGCTCCTCTCCTGTGGAACCAGCTCCCACTCTGGGTTCTAGAGTCTGACACCATCTCCACATGTAAGGATAAACTAAATCTCCTCTCCCGGGTTTCTCTACACAAGTTTAAGGTCTTGACCTTTTATGTAAAGAGCTTTGACATCACATTTTATTTAATTAAAAAACTTATTTAAAAATCTAAACTTGAATAATTTCTTCCAAAATGTAAGCCGTGGTTTGATAAAATATATTATGTCTAATGTTAAAATGCAGATATTTAACAGAGGAAATGATAAACTATTGAAATAACAAGAGATCAATTCAGATTTTGTCTCGGTGAAAAAAAACTATGAAACATGAGATGAACTGATTTAGTTTTTATACAAATAATAAAAACACACAAGAGTTAATTGCACATTTTCTATAAACAACCTCAGGACCAACTCATCTTCATCTCCTCATCTTCATCAGCACCTGGTGGGCGGTGCAGTTCTCATCTTCAGTGCTTCACAGTTTGTGTGAAGTTTCTCCTCAGAAGTCTTTGTAATGTAACAACCTGAAATCACAGCTCGTTTCAATCCAAAGCATTCGGTAGAGTCTTAACATGCTAGCATGCTAACATGCTAAGATGAGCACATTAATGGAAGCATCTTTATAAGTGCAGGGAAATCAATAAGCGTACCTGAAGAGGGGGGCGTGTCCTTTGTTGTTAGCCAATGAGAAGAAGCCGCTATGTGGGGAGAAGTCCAGGCAGCTTGCTCGATAAACAATGTTCCTCTTGGAGACGGGGAAGTTGGAGAAGATGCTGAGGCTGGATAGGTGGACCTGAGGGGACAGAACCGGGACAGAACCGGCTGTGTCAGTGTATGTCTATCAGAGTTCACCCCCCTGCTGTTTTCTAGCCACCAGTATCTTACCAGCCTTACAGCCTCGTCCTCGGCTCGGGAGGCCATGGCCAGAATTTCAGAGGTGGGGTTGAAGGTCAGGGAGGTCACTGAGGTCAACAGGTTCATCACGACCTTCAGAGGCTTCGGATTGGCTGAGTTAAGACACGCCTCCTGAGAATAGATGTTGACCACCCCCGACTGAGAGCTGCAACAGACAGAAGACCAATCAATCCACTGCCCCCCCAATCTTAGCCAGTAGAATATACTGCAGGATGTGTGTGGGCGTGTCTTACCCGCAGGCCAGGTACTGGCCGTTACGAGAGGCAGCGATGGACGTCCCCTTCACACAACCGTCATCCGTGAACTTGTTCACACAACGACTGCTGCGCACATCCCACACGTACACCTCCCCCTCCTCTGCACACACACAAACACACATCACAAGACTGACAGCGGGTCGTTGGTGATGTCACAGACTCTGAATGACCTGGACTCACCTGAGTTGACGAAGACTTTGCTGCCGTCGTGTGAGAAGGCGACGCCGCTGACCTCACCGTTAATCTTCATACTGCGAACCACCTCCTTAGTCTGAAGACACACAAACAGCTGACTGTTACCATCAATCACCCTCTGACAGAGCCCCCCCTGCTGGTGACCGCTAACAGGACACTGGTACTGTACAGGATCCACTTTAAATCTACAATAACAATAAAAATAATGCAGCAGAAAGTCGAGGCCTCTGTTTTCTGTCTCTGACATCATCATGTTTCCTCACATTATGTTTTATTATTACAGAAACTTCTAGTCATCACAGGAAGTCAAAATAAGGATGTAGAGGTCAGAGGTGAACTTGTTATTAAAGCTGAGATGAGAGCTGCTGAAGGTGAACGTCACCCACCTTGAGTGTGAGGAGGTGCAGGTACCCACGAGTCCCAGTGAGCAGCAGAGCGCCTCCATCAGGACAAACTGAGAACTCCTTCACTCTGTTTTCATTCAGACCTAAAGCAACAAACAGCAGCAGCTAGCAGACTTTTATTCTGAAAGGGTTAAAAACAAATGAATGTGTCTCTCACACTGACCTCTGACGGTGTGGACCGGTGTGACCCGGCCCTCCATCATGTCGTACAGGTAGAACATCTTGTTCCTCAGACCGGTGGCGATCACCGTCTCGCCGTCCACACTGAACTGCGCTCTGTGGACAGGGAAACGCTCCAGGTGGATGCTCTGGATCTTTGGGTTTGTCTTCCCGTCCACCTGAGGGGCGAGACATAAAGTGTCACATGATCTGCTCCACCAGACATTGGACAGCCACAGCTGATCGGCCGGCCGTACCTGAAAGAGGGACACTGATTGGTCGAGGCCAGCTGTCATGACGACTTGAGCGGAGGGGTGGAACTGGACAGTGGTCAGTCTGTCCTCGGATGGACGAGCACTGTTGGCGGGAAGACACTTCTTCATCTGTGACAGGACAGAGACAACATCTTCATCAACATCTTCATCATCATCATCACCTCAATGTAAAAAACAAAGTAGAATTTAACGATCACTGACTCTTAAGATGCCGCTGGACAAGCGCTCTGGAGACGCCACAAAGTTTCCTGTCCTCCTCAGCAGGTCGTCCTCCTCCTCCTCCTCCTCCTCCTCCTCATCATCATCATCATCATCATCGTCCTCAGCTGCTTCAGGAACAGACACAAACATGGTTTCATTTGTTCAGAAGAAACAAGAATAAAGACAAAGTCCTGAAAACCGTTCGTACCGTTTGTTTTCTTCTTCTTCTTCTTCCCGCTGCTCTCTGCCCACATGGGAGCTCCGCCCATTGACTTCTGAAACCTGACACACAATGTGTTCAGCAGCAGACACACACCAAAGGTAAACATGAGGTGTGTGTGTGTGGACTCACTGCTCTCTCATCCTCTGCTGAAGTTTGTGTTTGGTCATGACCGATTCAGCGTCTCCTCTCATCAGGTCTTTACGGTAACGATGCTTCATGTCCACCCTGAAACACACACACACACGTTTGTACAGCTTCTTAGTGAGGACACTCATTGGCATAATGCATTCCCTAGCCCCCTCCCCCTTCAAACTAAAAGCCTAACCCTAACCCAACCTAACCCAGGTTATAACCGGCAAACAGTCCAATGGGGGACCACCGGCCCTCACTCACTCTTCCTCCAGCTCGTCATCTTCGTCCAGCCAGGCGGCCTCTCTGGTTGGTCGGTTCTGCAGACGAGCCTCGTCCTCCTCAGACTCCACGTCTTCGTCTTCCACTGACAAACGTTCAGCTGCGTCTCCGTCCTCCTGCTCCAGTCAACACATCACAACATTGTTTAGTTAGAAAGTTTCTCTTCATCAATGATTTGAAAATGTTAACTGTAATGATCTATTTTTACATATTGTAGTGTTATAAATGTTTGTTTGCTTTGTGTATTATTTCATATGTTTTTCTAGCTCAGTGCATTGTACTTAAGTTATTATCGAGCAGAACCCTAAGTGCAGTCAACATGGTTTAATTGACATCTTACATATTGAATCTATTGTCTTTGGTTGAATTTTAAGTTTTATTTCTTCCCAACGTCTTGAATAAAAACAACATGACACCTCCGGCCACCAGGTGTCACCAGCGCAGAGCAATGGAAGTGATCAGTTTAATAAAGGTGTAGAAACGGTGGAATCAGCTGATGTAGTTTAAATGAAGATGGAATGGAGTCAAACCTCCAGGATTCGGACCCGCAGCTCGTCCTCGGTCCCGAACAGCAGCTGCTCCAGCAGCCGCACCGAGGCGTCGTCCTCCCGCAGCCCCGACACGCTGCGGACGTTCCCCCGCCTCCGCTGCTCCTCCGGCCCCGGCTCGCTGCTCTGCTGCCCCGGCTCGCTGCTCTCCACTCGGCCTCTCTTCCTGGCTCCTCTCGGCTCCGGCAGCGGAATCACGTCCTCCATCACGTCCTCCATGTTTCTAACTCCGAACAAGAAGCTGCAGCTTCACCGTGAACGCACGTGTGTTTATTCCTCAGACGTCACGTTTTCTTCTTCTGCCTATGAAATCCCGGTAGATTACACGTTACAGAGCGCGACGCTGCCCCCTTCCGGTGACTACGCGTCACTTTCTGAATAAATAAATAATGAACCTGAAAGTAGAGTTGTGTGGACTTCAATAACAAGTTTACCATGAACCTTCAGAAACTGGGCCTTGATGTTCTCGTCATTATAACTTAATTGCTTCTTGTGCTATTTATAAATAACGTTTCCTTCCTGACAGAGGGTCAGGTGACCATAATCAATCAATCAGTGTTCTAGTTGTAGAGCCTCATATTCACAGGTCCCAGTTTGTCTCATGGTCTTTAACAAGGTGAGACGTCCTCTGTTCTTCAACAAGAGTCAAACTCCTGAGACCTTCACCAGCTGGAGAAGGTAGAAACCTCAGAGACACATGTGAGGACCCGTCTCCCAGGACGGACACTAGTCAACAGATGTCCCGTGGAACAGAGGACATCAGAGGATTCACAGCTTTGATTAGAATAAACATTCTAATGCTGCCCCCTCAATCGTGGTCCACCACCATTATCAGAAGCCAGCATCACGATCTCTGATCTCTGCCACCTTCATAATCCACGATGTGGATCTGTGGCTGATGCAAAGGGACTCCGGAAATGATCCAAAACATAGAAGCAAACTGCAGTAATGCACATTGACTGCATCCTGCCAATAAACTGAACAAAGAAGAACAAGAACAGAAATGAAGCTAAAATGTCTTTTTGGGAAAAATTCAGAGGAAACTGTTTATTCAGAGGAAACATGCAGTTTAAGTCAGACTTACTTTATGCTACAGATCCATCATCAGATGAGTTTTCACAGGATTCAGTTTGTACAGAAGCTTTTTAAGTTTGAATTGATTGATGAGATCCATAGTCTTTAAGCAGAGTAAGGTAGTAAATTCACAATAAAAAAATGACGTTTGCTATTCAATGTTTAAATTAACATAACTACACAGACATTATTGTAACTTGTATGATCTTTAAACCTTAAAAACAACAAAATCAAACAAAAGATAATGTAGACGAAGGACTGGTTCATATATATATATATGTATGTATAGACATACATATATATATATACAAATAATTCAAATGAGGGGGTCAGTAAAATGTTCTAAACACAAAAATTGCCTAATTATTTTATTTTCTGCAAAATTAAATGATTCTATTAACTATTGCATTTATATTTTGCAAGTTTCCCTCGAACATTGTTCTGGCACAATAAACTTAATGCACCAAGTGAAATCATCGTCAGCCAAATGAAATGTAGTATCATGGATCATTAATTATGGGTTAGGCTTAGTCTCTGGTTCCCTTTGGCCCTCGTCCAATTAGATCCTGCCAAAGTAATGTTTACTGGTGACCTCATCGCTTAGGACTTAGGTCCAGGGGACAGTTTGTCTCTGTGGTTCTTCAGGACCTCTGACTCCTGTTTGTGACCTCATAGCATAAAGATGCTGGGCCAGGCTAGCACACCTACCACTGAGGCATCTCGATTACATCAATGTTCAGGTCAGTTTTATCCAATCAGCTTATGTGGCCACGTCATGTGATCCAGGTCACCTCAGAATGTGAATCTAGAAGATGCTGAAGAACCGAGCTGAACTAAGGTTCCTGCAGCAGCTGTGAGCCACAAAATGTTCTTCTTCACGAGTCACACTCTGCAAACAAAAAGTGCACGTGCAATATAAAACTGAAAATGAAAGCGGGGTTCAGCAGGCTACAGATTGGTCCGTCTGTCAGACCGAGTAACAGCCAATCAGCTGTGAGTGTAGAGCAGAGGGTGAGGTATGCTGCAGATGTGTGTTTGTGGGTGTGTGCGTATAAGTGGGTGTTGTAGTTCTCTTCACCTCCCAACAGGAGGCAGTGGAGGTGCTCCTCTCATCACTGAAACACAAAGTTTGATTATTAATTTAACACATTTCCTTGAAATACTTAGTTTACATGTGGCTACAGTTGAAAGAGCTGAGCGTACCTGTGTTGGCTCTGCTCGGGTAGAACTTGGTGAAGTGTCTGTACTCGTCCGGAGGAGGGAAATCATCCAGAGGATGAAAGGAATACTTGGACTCAAAGTCGTCTGAAGAAGAAGAGACGTCACATGAGGTCACATTCATTTGATCATAATATTCTATCATATTAACACAGATAAAGATTATTAGAATTATACCAAAGTGACCAAAAATTGATTATCAAATTTCTCAATAAGTGGGCTTCAGATCTTGTTTCTTAGATTGTAATCAGCGGCTGATCGATCAGCTGATCAGGTTAGTGATACAGGAAGTTGTGCTGCTGAGCTGTGCTCCGATTGGACGGAGAGACAGACTCACCGACGAATGAGTGAGGGATGGAGGAGGAGTGCCCGTTGCGGATAGGAGGGGGAGGTGCAGCGGGGATGCGGGTGGGTGGGGGAGGGGGTTTCCCTCTGGTGTGGGGATCAGATGAGAGGGAGGGGCTACCATGTATTCTATAAGGAGGAGGAGGCGGGGCTTCTCTGCTTGCTGCCCTCGAGGACGATGATTGGACGGGAACAGGAGGAGCTGAGGAGAGAGATCAGTAAGTCAACGGTGATGACATCACTGTGATACATTTCTGAAACCAGCGCTCCCTCACCTGCTCCTCTACCTGGCGCCTCTCTAACGAGGGGCGGCGGCCTGTTGGACCCGTGTTGGGAGGGCGTGGGAGAAGCAGGCGGAGGGGTTGGGGCAGGGCCTCTAGTGGGGGTGTGGCCTCCAGGTGACGGGGCGGGCCTCCTGTTGCTGAGGGAGTTGTGACGCTGTGGCAGCTCGGGCGCCACCTCACCGCCGCTACTTGTCAGACCGTTGTTGATGCGGTAAGATAGAGGGGGGGGGGCCAGAGAGGAGGGGGGAGTGGAAGAGGGAGAGTTACCTCCTGAGGTTGGAGGGCGTCGGCTGTTGCCCGGGGATGGAGGAGGTTTTGAAGGGAGGGGAGGGGTGCTGTTTGCTGCAAGAGGGAGGGGCTTCTCTCGGCTGTAAGATGAGGATGAGTTGGGAGGGGAGGGGGCGTTACCACGGCGACAGAGAGGAGGAGGGGGAGGGGGGGCAGAGGAGGAGTGCTTCATGCTGGTGGAGGGGGAGGAGGCAGCAGAGTAGGGGGAGGAGGGGGAGGGAGAGGAGGACAGGTTGGGAAGTGAAGGACGCTGGGAGTGACTCGTCTCCGATGGCGACAGCGCCTGAGGGGAGGGGCTCTCTGCGTTGTCATGGTGATGACTGGGGGGGGCGGGGGGCGGCAGCTCGGGTGGAGGGCAAATGTCCAGATGAGCCGTCTGTAGAACAATAAAATTATAGTGAATTATACTATTTAAAATTCAGTTGAGGTAACCTTATAGAAAAAGAAATGATTCAACAAATATTAATAAATTCTATATATTGTAAAACTAACAGATTACAAATCTGTAAAATGTATAATATGCAAACATAAAAATAAGAAACTTTCAATTATGAAAAGTTAAAAAAAACGTTAATATAACGAATATATATACAAATATATGTAGACATAAAACATAAACAACAGTAAATAAATGACAGAAATGATTTGAGGGAAGAACCAATGAAAGAAATGTAGTGACCTCCAACTGGCCTCAGTTTGGGAGCTCCGCCTGAGAACAGGCCCCCGATTGGTGGAACAGAACCTGATGGGCTTGCTTCTCCACTCCCATTGGCTCCTCCTGTTGATGCTCCGCCTCGTTTGGGCTCTGAGAACCACAACCATTGGACAGATGAGAGCTCCGCCTCAAGTGAGCAGGTCACTACAGAACATGACTCTACAATGACATAGAACAGCTGAGACCAGGTGAGACCAGGTGAGACCAGCTGAGACCAGCTGAGACCAGGTGAATCCACCTGAGACCAGGTGAATCCAGTGAGACCAGGTGAATCAGCTGAGACCAGCTGAGACCAGCTGAGACCAGGTGAGACCATGTGAGACCAGCTGAGACCAGCTGAGACCAGGTGAGACCAGGTGAATCCAGCTGAGACCAGGTGAATCCAGCTGAGACCAGCTGAGACCAGCTGAGACCACCTGAGACCAGGTGAATCCAGCTGAGACCAGCTGAAACCAGCTGAGACCAGCTGAGACCATGTGAGACCATGTGACAGGGGAGTGGACAGGGGAGTGGACAGGGGAGTGGACAGGGGAGTGGACAGGGGAGTGGATGTAAGGACAGTGAGTGAAACGAGAGCAAAATGTATACTCAAGTCATTTTCTCAAAGACTTCTATAGAAACTACCCGTGGAGTCGCCCCCTGCTGGTCAGAGAGAGAAGACAGGTACATGGCACCTACACGTTGGCTTCACTCTCTGGTCCCAGAGTCTCAGGAGTTTTTAAGTCTCTGATACAGCACCTGTCACTATACACATGTTGTTACAGTAACATTACACTAAGTGGGTTACAAACATCTTTTCTTAAACCTCAGGATATTTTCCACCGAAGTCGAAGAAACATCATGATGACAAAGATTATTCTTCAACAGTGCAGCTGTGCAGGAAGCTGAAGGACCTGATGACACACACACACACACACACACACACACACACACACACACACACACACACACACACACACACACACACACACACACACACACACACACACACACACACACACACACACACACACACACACACACACACACACACACACACACACACACACACACACCACACACACACACACACACACACACACACACACACACACACACACACACACACACACACACACACACACACACACACACACACACACACACACACACACACACACACACACACACACACACACACACACACACACACACAGTTTGATGCACTGATTTTTAACCTGTTTCGCAAGACGTCAGAAATTAAATGACAAATAAAGAAACACATACACAATGAGTCAAGTCCCATCTGCTGTTCGCACAGTCGTCAGAATCTGGATCAGAATCTGGATCAGAATCTGGATCAGAATCTGGTGTAAACTGCTCTTGTTTCAGTTTGAAAAACTCTGGATTTGTGTTTGAGTCCGAACAGAATCTGAGACTTGAGTAAATGAGACGTTCTCTTCCTGATTGGTTCTCATTAGTCACATGAGTCAACTACAAGCGGTGAACACAAATCAGTAACACTTCCTGTCAGTAACAATTCCTGTCAGTAACACCTCCTGTCAGTAGCACTTCCTGTCAGTTACACTTCCTGTCAGTAACACTTCCTGTCAGTAACACTTCCTGTCAGTAACAATTCCTGTCAGTAACACCTCCTGTCAGTAGCACTTCCTGTCAGTTACACTTCCTGTCAGTAACACTTCCTGGCAGTAGCACTTCCTGTCAGTAACACTTCCTGTCAGTAACACTTCCTGTCAGTAGCACTTCCTGTCAGTAACACTTCCTGTCAGTAACACTTCCTGTCAGTAACACTTCCTGTCAGTTACACTTCCTGTCAGTAACACTTCCTGTCAGTAACACTTCCTGTCAGTAACACTTCCTGTCAGTAACACTTCCTGTCAGTAACACTTCCTGTCAGTAACACTTCCTGTCAGTACACTTCCTGTCAGTTACACTTCCTGTCAGTAACACTTCCTGTCAGTAACACTTCCTGTCAGTAACACTTCCTGTCAGTAACACTTCCTGTCAGTAACACTTCCTGTCAGTAACACTTCCTGTCAGTAGCACTTCCTGTCAGTTACACTTCCTGTACCAGTGTATGCGACCGGCCATCTGACGTGTTTTCAGGTGTGTGGGTGGAGCCTCTATTCGACCTTCCTGACACTAAAAGTCTTAAAAGACAATAAATTCAGAGATTTCCTTTAAATCTGTTTTCAAATGCATCAAACTGTGGCTGGACAAACAGAGACCACTGCTTTGAGGGGTTTGTGAGGACCTGGATTGTTTCACCAACAGGGTGATGAACAGTGTGTTCCCTGGTGTCTGTGTGACCTCTGACCCTCAGCCTCCTGCAGGCAGCCTCAGTATCACAGGAGGTTGGTTGTCTTACTCTCCAGGGATAGAGCTGAGCGCTCCTCATCGGCCATCTTCTTCTGCTCCTCAGAGGCCGCCCCCTGCTGGCTCGGTTGCTGGTGCAGGTATTGGTATAAGCGAATGTATGGGTGATCTGTGGAAGGTGTTTGGCTCTTTGGTGTTTGAATCTTACTGTCGAGCAGCGGAGCGCTGCGGTCGTTCACCACCGACACCTTTCTTAGCCTGGTGCCTTTACAGATGTCGGACAGCAGAGCGCCCTGACCTTTGACCTCCTCCCTGTTCAGCTTTGGAGGGATGGTGTTGGCCTGGGGGCGGAGCAACAACAGACAGCGTGAGTTTATTGCAACACGTTCCGTCACAACAGGAGGTGATTGAGTCAGAAGCTCTTTCGGTGTCCAGATCATGACTGTAACTGAAGTTGAATGAATAAGAAAGAAAAAAACGCAGAAGTCTGTGTCTGTTATATATCTAACGTTGAACATAAATGTGTGTATGTTATCACCTGGCTGAAGGTGGGGGGAGGCAGGGGTCCCCCTGGTGGAGGGATGGGCATCCTGCTGCTACACACACCTGACAACCCTGAAACACAATGACCCAGATGTTACCATGGAAACAGCAGCTGAATGTCAGGCAAGGCAGGGGTCGATCTGCACGAAGTCGTCCAACTGAGGAACAGCACCACCTGCAGGTCCTGGTTAGCATTTACCCTCGAAAGTCATCATAACACAGTGTTGGTGAATGTAAAATATCAGTCCACATCAGACCAGGTCCACATCGGATCAGGTCCATCTCAGTCCACATCAGACCAGGTCCACATCGGATCAGGTCCATCTCAGTCCACATCAGACCAGGTCCACATCGGATCAGGTCCCATCTCAGTCCACATCAGACCAGATGGCTATTTGTTGGCTTCCCGCAGCTAGCTGCAATAGCATTGACCTGACTTAGCTAACCCTCCGCTCCAGATCAACATCTGCACACATACACACGCGCACACACACACACACACACACACACACACACACGCACACGCGCGCACACACACACACACCTGATAGCCTGATAGCCAGCCTGATAGCGGGGTGCTAGCATTAGCAGCAGGTCTGTGCAGCATCCCTGACGCATCGGAACTGACAGGTGAATCTTACCGGTGAACGTCGGATGCCTAACTCATCCTGTGTCGGCTTTAAACCTGCGGCTGGTTCTCCTCCGCTAGCTCCTCCGCTAGCTTCTCCGCTAGCTCCTCCGCTAGCTCCTCCGCTAGCTTCTCCGCTAGCCTCTCTGCTGCACAGATTTTCTATTTCTCTCCAGTCAACACAGAGCACGTGACCTGAGCGGGGTGACATGCGCCGCTGTAGCTGTATCGATTAAAACTACGACGTCTATTAAATCTACTAGGTCTATATGATATTCATTTATATAATTAAATGTATAATATTATATTATCAGATTCATCAACTGCTACATTTTTGCACTGAACATAAAAGCCATGAATTTATATATTTCATATGGAAATGTGGATAATTTGTATTTTGCTTCTGTTTCTGATATCAAATCAAAATGTATAAATGAAACTACCGTTTACATGTGTGATCATCATGAATTTTACACAAATGAAACTTGGCTTCTGTATCTAAATGATTGAGTCTTTTATTTTGAAGTCCCGTTTCTATCATTACTGCGGCACTGAGGGAACTGCTGAGCGGGCCCTTACGTCACTGAGAATCGACCAATCAGTTGAGTCTTGCCGCAGATTTCAAAACAGAAATGGCTGAAGCTCGAGCGTAAGTTTTTATTAAACCTGAAATCCTCGCAGACGATTTAAAACATTCACGTGTTTTTAAGTTGTTTAACTTAAAATCGTGTTTGAAGTAGCTAGACTCTAGATCTAGACGACTAGCGCTAAAGCTAGTCCGAGGGCTAGAGCTAGCTGAGAGAGCGAGCGAGCTAACTCTCCTCACGAAGCCGTTGTGTGTCTGTTGTGTTACAGTGTATTGCAGAGCTGTGACTCGTCTCTGCTGGATCTCCGTGGACACTCTGATCAGTCGGACTCTGCTGAAGCAGCCATGATGGTTCTTTATCTGACAGTAAGAACAATAAGAAGAATAACTGATTAATATCTGAAGCTGTTTCCACACAAAAGCTGAACCACTGACATGTTCCTCACATGTTCCTCACATGTTCTCTCTGTGAGAACAAAGGTCTGAGTCAGTGTCTCTGGACATGTTCTGGATCTTCTCCTGCAGCCTCCTGGTAACATGTGTGTAACATGTCAGAGTCCATGTGAGGAACCAGCAGGACAATGTGTGGAAGCTTCCCAGTGAGCGAGTGGACGTGTTGATGAGGTTTCTAACACGTGACGTGAAGCTGGAAGAACACAAACATCTCAGGATGAAGAAGAGGAGCAGGACACGTAGAAGACGAAGACGTCCACTTGGAAACACGAGGAGAATCCAGATCTTCTGGTGATGAGGGCCGACCCCGGTGTGGATGAGCTGGAAACAACAACACTGATCTTTCCACAGCAGAGTTTATACATCATGTCCCGCCTCCTGCTGCTCTACAGGCTCCGCCCCTCGCCTGGATGTTCCCACCAGTCTATGTTCCCACATGTTCCTGTTTGAACGAGTCGGACCCGACAACCTGCTGCTGCTGCTTTACAAACACTCACTACACAACATGTCCAGAGAAGAGTCACACAGTTCATGTGTGAAAGCAGACTCAGTTTGTGTAATGTTGTTTTTAAACATGTGCGTGTCTGTGTTTGTGTAGGACAGTCGGCGTGTTCAGAAGGTTTTGTGGCGTCAGCTCTTTGTCCTGGACTCCATGATGTCTCTACTGGAGAGTCTGGGGTCTGTCCAGCAACTGGTGACACAGCCCTGTCCCACCCAGCCTGGTATTCATAAACACACATAAACACACGCACAAAGATGTATAAGTACTCAAGTCATGATCAGTGTGTGTGTATATGTGTGTGTCAGAGGGCGGGGCTCGGCGAAGGTGGAAGGCTCTGAAGATGGAAAGCAGGTCGGGGGTGGAGGAGCTGGAGACTCTGCTCAGATCGGTGCAGGACAGAGTCCAACAGATACACAATAGAAGACACACACTCACACAGCTGGTCCAACGGCTGCAAATCAAGGTACACACACACCGATGCTGAATGGTTGCTGTTGCATGAGACGCAAACTGAACAAAAACAATTCACTCTCTTCTTCTTCCTCTTCTCTTCCTGCCTTCCTCTTCCTCCTCGTCTCCCTCAGAAGCAGATGTATGAACAGATGGAGGAGTCTTTGCTGAAGGCCCAGAATGCATTGCAGTCATGTGATCGTCAGCTGACCAAGCTGAGGGTGGAGTCAGAGGCAGTGGTCAGTCAGCTGATCAGCTGGAAGCGTCTTAGAGACGAGTAAGTGTCGTTAGGTCATGTGACACTCGTTTGATCCTTGCGATTGGTCGCTAACGCTACTTCCTGTTGGCCTGTTTACTCAGAACCAATCAGCAGCAGTCACTATAGTCCCAGATTCCTTTTTAAACCCTCAATACTTTTTAAACTTGGAATACTGAAAAGATTTGTTCTTTTTTTAGCATAAAATCGTTGACATCAGACCCGAGGAGCTGAGATGCTCCTGTTCCATTTCTCCTCCTGAACTCATCGGCACTGTGTCGCACACGTTCTCCTGAAAAGAGGGATCTGTTCCCAGCCTGCTCAGAATTATTCATTGCTCTCTTTGTTCCGGCCATGATGGTTCAGCCCTTATATCAGGAGCTACCCGTAGATGGTTGGACTATAATCTCTCCGATACTGAATGTTCTGTTTCCGTGTCAACCTGTTTTAGTCAGTATTTTGTGAAGCTCTTTGTGACCTTGTTTAGAAGTGCTATACGAATAAATGTATTATTATTGTTTCCGGTCAGACTTCAGGAGCACGTCTCTGCAGCGCAGAGCGTCATGCAGATCAAACTGCTGTCCCTCAGCCAATCAGAGCTGTGCGTAGAGCTCAGGCCACGCCCCTCATCTGAACTGTCGTCCAATGAGCTGGAGCCGCTGAAGCTGTCGGTCAGCTGGAGTGTGGACGACCGTTTCAGACTTCAGGTAGCTGGAGACATGATTGATCACCTGAACACAGCCGATCACCTGATCTGACAGCTGATTGGCTCTGCAGGTGGACGAGGGGATGGCCGGTCTGGTGGAGAACTGTTCGTCGGGCAAACGGGCGCAGCTGAGCGCCGCCCTGCTGGAGGTGATGCAGTGTTACGTGGGGCAAGCTGAGCTGCTGTCTGAGGTCCAGGCCCTGAGGTCCAGGTGAATCCTGATCAAGAACCAATAAACACCAATACAGCCTCTGCTCCTCTTTATATACAGTCACTGAATTTGATTGTATATAGACTGTTTATAACTGTACATATAGACTGTGTTTAACATGGTGTGTATATATAACTGTGATTACAGACTATGTGTAACATTTTGTGTGTGTCAGTTTTGCCATCGACTGGCGTCCTGCTCAGCGTCAGTTGATCTTCCTGAAGTCGTCGTCGGTGGTTTGTCACCTGGAGGTGGAGGAGGGTTACCCGAGCAACGGAAGAGCTCAGCTGTCGTCGGTGCAGAGGAATGGACAACCTGTGGACATGTGTGGACTGAAGGTAACACGGCACCAACACACACCTGATCAGCAGAACACTCACACATGTAAATCCTTATGTCCTGCACACTTCTGTAAAACTGGACTAATGTCTTTCTGTCTGTGTCTCTCACTCAGCCTCAGAAACTCGTCCTCCGCCTCAGGGACTGGTTGATCTTTCTCTCTACTTGTCCTCTCATCTGATGGACGATGTTTATTTGTGTCCACTAGATGTCTGTGTGTTGATGTGGGTTTGTCATGTGACCTGTTATGTTATATTAATGTGTAAATAAAGTTTGAGGGAAATCATAGCAGCAGATGACCAATGGTCTGTGTTTTATTCTCTTATTTTATTCTCATCTTAATAATAATTTCAGTTCATAAGAAAACTTCTATTTACTTCTAAATATTTATATATTATGTATAACAGAATATTTTAAACCCTGAATCCAGTCTTACGAGGTGGTCAGCACTCATACATGTATGTATGTATGTTTATATATAAATATACAAACACACGTCTTGACATCATAATACACTCGACAGACAATTTCTTTTTAATCAGATTCATAAACAAAATGTCTAATCTTTTGCACAGTTTAAATATTAGGAATGATAATTAATATAAAAGATGTACTGCATAATATTGATGCTCTAGTCTGCAGCTCAGCATCCTGTAGTCTGCGTCCCCCCAGTCTGGAGACCTTGGAGTCTTTTTTTAATCCACTGGGATCAGCTCCTGTTCATTTAAATCAAAGCAGCTGAATTTGATTCCTGTTTGTAGTGAATCACTAGCCTGGATGCCAGACGAACTTAGCCCCGCCCACAACATTTGAGGTCGGAAAGTTCGGTCTGGAGTCTCTCTCTGGAGTCTCTCCGTTGGGGAGAAGTTAAAGCCTGACGTTGTCAGACTCACATTCTAGAATGTTACTTAAGGGAACTAGGATCTCTGGAGGTCTATAAGTCACGAATGACCTAGTAGCTTCAGATGTTTGTGTCTGTCCTCGTCCTGTTAGATCTCAGTGCAGCATTCAACACGATCGACCATCACATTTTATTACAGAGACTAAAACAGTTAATTCATATTAATGGAACCGCCCTAAACTGGTTTAAACCTGTCTCTCACCTGTCCCTGACCTGTCCCTCACCTGTCCCTCACCTGTCTCTCACCTGTCCCTCACCTGTCTCTCACCTGTCCTTCACCTGTCTCTCACCTGTCCCTCACCTGTCCCTGACCTGTCCCTGACCTGTCCCTGACCTGTCCCTCACCTGTCCCTCACCTGTCCCTGACCTGTCCCTCACCTGTCCCTGACCTGTCCCTGACCTGTCTCTCACCTGTCCCTGACCTGTCTCTCACCTGTCCCTCACCTGTCCCTGACCTGTCCCTGACCTGTCCCTCACCTGTCTCTCACCTGTCCCTCACCTGTCCCTGACCTGTCCCTCACCTGTCCCTGACCTGTCCCTCACCTGTCCCTGACCTGTCCCTGACCTGTCCCTCACCTGTCCCTCACCTGTCCCTGACCTGTCCCTCACCTGTCCCTGACCTGTCCCTGACCTGTCCCTCACCTGTCTCTCACCTGTCCCTCACCTGTCCCTGACCTGTCTTTCACCTGTCCCTGACCTGTCTCTCACCTGTCCCTCACCTGTCTCTCACCTGTCCCTGACCTGTCTCTCACCTGTCCCTGACCTGTCTCTCACCTGTCCCTGACCTGTCTCTCACCTGTCCCTCACCTGTCTCTCACCTGTCCCTGACCTGTCCCTCACCTGTCTCTCACCTGTCCCTCACCTGTCCCTGACCTGTCCCTGACCTGTCCCTGACCTGTCTCTCACCTGTCCCTGACCTGTCTCTCACCTGTCCCTGACCTGTCTCTCACCTGTCCCTCACCTGTCTCTCACCTGTCCCTGACCTGTCTCTCACCTGTCCCTGACCTGTCCCTGACCTGTCTCTCACCTGTCCCTGACCTGTCCCTGACCTGTCTCTCACCTGTCTCTCACCTGTCCCTGACCTGTCCCTGACCTGTCCCTGACCTGTCCCTGACCTGTCTCTCACCTGTCCCTGACCTGTCCCTGACCTGTCCCTGACCTGTCTCTCACCTGTCCCTGACCTGTCCTTCACTGTCTCTCACCTGTCCCTGACCTGTCCCTGACCTGTCTCTCACCTGTCCCTGACCTGTCTCTCACCTGTCCCTGACCTGTCTCTCACCTGTCTCTCACCTGTCCCTCACCTGTCCCTGACCTGTCTCTCACCTGTCCCTCACCTGTCCCTGACCTGTCTCTCACCTGTCCCTCACCTGTCCCTGACCTGTCTCTCACCTGTCCCTGACCTGTCTCTCACCTGTCCCTCACCTGTCCCTGACCTGTCTCTCACCTGTCCCTCACCTGTCCCTGACCTGTCTCTCACCTGTCCCTGACCTGTCTCTCACCTGTCCCTGACCTGTCCCTGACCTGTCCCTCACCTGTCTCTCACCTGTCCCTCACCTGTCCCTGACCTGTCCCTGACCTGTCTCTCACCTGTCCCTGACCTGTCTCTCACCTGTCCCTGACCTGTCTCTCACCTGTCCCTGACCTGTCTCTCACCTGTCCCTGACCTGTCCCTGACCTGTCTCTCACCTGTCCCTGACCTGTCTCTCACCTGTCTCTCACCTGTCCCTGACCTGTCTCTCACCTGTCCCTGACCTGTCCCTGACCTGTCTCTCACCTGTCCCTGACCTGTCTCTCACCTGTCCCTGACCTGTCTCTCACCTGTCCCTGACCTGTCCCTCACCTGTCCCTGACCTGTCTCTCACCTGTCTCTCACCTGTCCCTCACCTGTCCTTCACCTGTCTCTCACCTGTCCCTGACCTGTCTCTCACCTGTCCCTGACCTGTCTCTCACCTGTCTCACCTGTCCCTGACCTGTCCCTGACCTGTCTCTCACCTGTCCCTGACCTGTCTCTCACCTGTCCCTGACCTGTCTCTCACCTGTCCTTCACCTGTCTCTGACCTGTCTCTCACCTGTCCCTGACCTGTCTCTCACCTGTCCCTGACCTGTCCCTGACCTGTCTCTCACCTGTCCCTGACCTGTCCCTGACCTGTCTCTCACCTGTCCCTGACCTGTCCCTGACCTGTCTCTCACCTGTTCCTGACCTGTCCCTGACCTGTCTCTCACCTGTCCCTGACCTGTCTCTCACCTGTCCCTGACCTGTCCCTGACCTGTCCCTGACCTGTCTCTCACCTGTTCCCTGACCTGTCCCTGACCTGTCTCTCACCTGTCTCTCACCTGTCCCTGACCTGTCTCTCACCTGTCCCTGACCTGTCCCTGACCTGTCTCTCACCTGTCTCTCACCTGTCCCTGACCTGTCTCTCACCTGTCCCTGACCTGTCCCTGACCTGTCTCTCACCTGTCTCTCACCTGTCCCTGACCTGTCTCTCACCTGTCTCTGACCTGTCTCTCACCTGTCCCTGACCTGTCTCTCACCTGTCCCTGACCTGTCCCTGACCTGTCTCTCACCTGTCCCTGACCTGTCCCTGACCTGTTCCTGACCTGTCCCTGACCTGTCTCTCACCTGTCCCTGACCTGTCCCTGACCTGTCTCTCACCTGTCCCTGACCTGTCTCTCACCTGTCCCTGACCTGTCTCTCACCTGTCCCTGACCTGTTCCTGACCTGTCCCTGACCTGTCACTCACCTGTCCCTGACCTGTCCCTGACCTGTCCCTCACCTTTATCTCGTCACTATATCAGTGAGACTCCTCACACTAGAGCGTACATCAGTGAGTGGTTGAAAACCTTTCTATAATCTCACATTCAAAGAAACCACATGAAGTGTAGACAATAAACATCTGAATACAATGAAACACTTTGTTACACAATCACAGTTTAACCTACACAAAACCATTTGAAGTGATTCAGGGATTCCAGTGTTTGGATTTTGGGTCAAAAGATCAACAGAGACAATATTCTTTGGTCCAGATTATTATGTGTCTGACAACATTTTAGCTGAACTGCAGTCTGCACACGCTCCCCACATGATCTGTATGTGAGAACACACATTAACTTCATCTGAAACAGATAACTGCGTCGTTACTGAGCTCAGATCAGCTCCTGTAGCAGCTGCACATGTAGTGTTCAGACAGATTCTCTGAAGACTTTAACAGAAGTGAACATGATGATCAGCTCCTCCTGTTTCGTGTTGTTCCACACAAATGTTCCTGAAACTGATGTTATCTGAATAAAGTACATTTATTATGACTGTTAATCTAATGTTCAAAAAAGTTTTAGAATATTGTGACAAATATTTCTTTAATTATTTAAACTCCAACTCCATCGATTGATCGACTGATCAACTGATCATGAACCAACAGAACAGCCACTGACCTGATGTTCACACTCTGGTACAGTAGGGGGCGTTGTGGTCCTTAACACATTCACAAAGAGGAAGAAGAAGAATTTAAAAAGAAGATAACAAAAAATAATAAAAATAGAAAGAAGAATTAAAAAAAGAGAAATAAGAATAAGAAGGTGGGTGAGGGCGGGTCTTATTCCTCTGACGGAACAGGAAGCAGGCGCACTCTTTGATTTTGAGTGAGAGAATACATTTTGTATGGTTTTCTTACTCAATAGAATAGAGTAAAAATACAGTTTTTTAAAATACATATATGTATATATTTATATATCATATAAAAACTATGTAATTATACTGTAACTGTCTGCTATGCATGCCATTTTGTGCTTACTGTTTTATTGTATTATTTTGGGTTGGGCTTATTTAGTTTTACACGTAGCGACTCCCCTCGCATGAATACCTGCAGTTGAAGGAGCGGACCATTTTAACTGACGCGCATGCACAGCAGACAGTTACATATATTATCTACTCAATAGAGAATATAATTATGAGAGATCTTGAATTACACTCCACTACAGCCGGTGGCGGTAATAAGCCAAGTCTTCGTTTGCCAGCCGCCACTAAAACCTAAAAGAAGAACAAGACGGAAGCAGGCGTCCTGCAGGCGGCGCTGTCAGCCGCCATCTTACCGAGAGCGGAAGGAAGCCCGGAGTCCGCAGGTCTGAGGAGAAGAAAGAAGTCAGAAGATGGAGGTGACGGGGCCGGACAGCGACTGGAGGAGTCCGCAGTTCAGACAGAAAGTTGTGGCTCAGATGTGAGGTTTTCTGCTTCTTCTTCCGTTAGCTTAGCTGCGGCTAACAGCGGCAGCTAAGCTAACATTAGCACGGCTGCATACAGCGTCACGTCCAAGCGTCGAACCCGGGTTGTTTAGAACGAGTCGAGAAAAGCCTCAGATCAACTCTGCGCTTTATATTCAGTGTTATTAACACATGTGCAGCACAGAATTATAATATATCATATTATTACTGAACAGGAGATTGTCATATTGATAAGGCTACATTAGTAACTGCATCATTTACAGTTGTTTATATACTTATTAAATGATTCACATTCATTCTAAACCCAACAAGATACCTCATAGTTATAAGCTGCATTGATTGCGAAGAGTGTCTCAGACGATCACATCTTTCTCTGAGCACACTGAAAGTAACATCACAGACATACATTCTGCCTTAGGATATTATATCCTACACTTCTTCTTTTTCATTCATCGCGGCTACAGACTGATGTTAACATCTCTATGATATACAGGGAGTCAACGTCTGAGAATGCCTCTTATAAAGTCTACAAGCTTCAGCAGAGTGAGATACTGCTCATACTATCAACAGGCGCAGTACACTCAGTCAACATCAAGTATATAACACGTACCACACTGGATCCTCTTTATATACAAGTCAGTACGATGAACAGAGCCTTTATATACGAGGTCACTAATAATACTCTATTATATACATTCGCGGCTGATCATCCTATATATAGCCCAGCGACTCAGACCACCTCGAGAACCTCTTAGCGTAACGACACTCACACACTGAATCCATCCTTGTCTCTATCTCTCTCTATCACTTACACTCAATCACTCTCTATCATCTATCTACACACCTGCAATCCACTCTTACATTAAATCTGTTTCACACGAGATCATCACTATTCAATACTAGTCTAGCTACTGTAGAGATCACATCTATTATCACAACACGACTCTCCATAGAGAGATTCCACTTCACTCTATTACTCTACTACGAGTCTACTCATGATCTATTCTTACACTACACTGTATACAGATCACCTAATAGTCTACTTATAACAGCGAAGTCGACTCAAGACCGCGCATGTCCTCAGTGCCTACATTTCTAATATGTATACACCTGAGAGAGCGAGACATTTCGCGTAACATTACACACTAACAGTCCAACTTTCTAGTGATCTCTTCTTACCATTACACATACAACTCACTACACACACTACGATCACTATCTAATCATAAACACACGAGAATACCAACTAACTTCAAACTCATATTCTTAATAATAACACGTCACCTGCGAATCCCTTTCAATCTCATCTCTTATCTCTAGTATCATAATTGTTATATCCTTATCATATAATATAAATACAATAAGCCGTGAGAGAGAGCAGTCATCAGACTTGGACATCTATCAAAACACAACAAGACTGCAAAGACTACCACTTCTATAAAATTATACACTCTAATCAGATGTAGTATCTATCTTGCGTTAGAGTTTCAACTGTCTATATTAGGACATATATAGTGAGTACCACTGCGACACATCACTGGACATTAAGTATATTCAGATATCTTGATGGGTTCAATTGTCTAGAATTAGCTGACTATTCAATAAGAAGACTATTTCATGATGTGTTTTTGAAAGTCATAGAGGTTACAACACGACATTTTTTATCTATTCCAGTTTCATTGATTCTATACATTAATTCTGAACTTATGATTTCTAATGGTTTACCAGATAATATTCTATAGAGAAAAAGAGCGTGTATAAGTCATCTGTCTGTTGGTGAGAACACAATCAAGTGGGTGACAGTTGTGTGTATGAATAGGTAACACAGATGAAGATTATTTGACACTAGAACAGTAGCACAGCAGACATAGAGGCACACAGTTATATGATATTTTTTTATGTGTGTGTATAAAATGTCATCCACAGTACATCTGCATTAGATGTCACTTGACATACACTGGATATTTTTTAGATTTGTGTTTGAAGCCATGTATTAAATCACTAAGACTAGAGACTTTTAACACGATCATGTGTGCTTCTGCAATGGGACATTTGTGTCTGGTGTACATACATTCTTGTCTGTTAGCATTTCAAGGTACTATGATTCAGTACATATAGAATACTGGTTCAACAAACTATCATGAGGAGCTATCAACATTTTAGGTTCATGGCGAGACTTTCACTGGCATATTATCATATGATTACATGGACACTTAATAGACTTTATGTATATACAGGTGAAGAGTGTGGTAGTGTACTGTCGACAACAGGTGGATCGACAAATCCTTTATGTCTAGTGTTTTAGCAGTGGTGTTTTAGTGGTTATTGGAAGTACACGTGGTAGATGCTTTTGATATTCTGGACATGATTAGTAGGGTATTCTGTATGGGACATACGGGATTAAGACAATTCGTGTGAGTATTCAAGTATTATTGATCATGCACAGTTCTTCATTCTTCAAAAGTATGTGAAGGCGTGTGTCTTTTGATTTATTAAGATGAACATTATACTACAAGAGAATAGGTTGGTGTTTTTATAGATGCGTGGGGATCAAACTTGAGGATTATTTATATCTAATGATATAGGTGTATATAGGCAGTGTTTTGATAGGATGGGTGGCACACATCATGAGGAGGTGTACACTTATTACAACTTTAGGTGCACATCTGATGTGATCTGTTGTTACCTAGTTATTTTCATAGTATGAAGACTGGTGATTATTCAGTCTCTTACTTGAGGTGAATGAGGTAGTGTCTAGTTCATGGAACATACTATAGTGTCTTGGACTTTGATTTAGATTGTCAACAACAAATCTAGGTGATGAGGGTGTTTATGGTGTGATCGGTGTGTCACTGGATTATATTATAACAATAGGGGGTGAGAGAGCGGTATGATATAACATGAGGTTGTTAGTATGGGGGTTCTGGGTGTAGAGAGGAACACGGGAGTATTGGCACACTGACAAGATGATCTGTGATCTGAAAAAATGTGAGGTTGAAGTGTTTCTTTGTTAATTGAGGCGTAGGGATGTATCAGAATAGTGGGATCAGGAGGACATGAGAGGGCGAGAGTGGTGGAGGGTGCGTGATGTGTTCTGTATTTTGCACTAGAGGAGTGCATATATCAGAGTGTCTAGGTGTTATCGTGGATAGTTAAGTAGGTTATAGTCTAGTGAGTTATATAGATAGTACATGAGGTGAGAGTACAAGGAGATACTATACTCTATCTGATTCGGAAGAAGAGAAGGGGATAAGGGATAGGGAGAAAGGGATTGTGGTGGAATGGTGGTTTGATGGTTAATATGGGATATAATTGGAGCGCGCGAGAGTGCGAGAGCGGGGGGGGTATGGGAGTTAATAGGGTTGGATTTGGAATTTGAATGTGGGTGTTTTGTATGTTGGGTGGTGGGGGGTTTGGGTGAGGAGGAGGTGCGCGGTAGTGGATGGAGGTTATTGGGGGGGGGATCTATGGATGGGGAGGTGAAAGGGGGGTAGTATGGGTGAGGGGGAGATTGTTTGTTGTTATGTTAGTGGGAGATTGTGATGGGGATGGGTTGGTGGTTTGGGTGGGGGAGAGTGGGACATGGTGGGGTGTGGGGGGAGTGGGGGGTGGGGGGGGGGGGGGGGAGTGGGGAGGGAATGTATATGATGTGGTATGAAGGGGGGGGTTTGGGGTAAGTGGGAATATGATGATTATTAGTAGTTTATTATGTATATGTGAACTGGATAGTTAAAGTGATGGAGATATGGTGTTGAATGGGGAGGAGTGTTTTGGGGAAGGTTTTAGATTTTGTGTGAGGGTTTGGGGGAAGTTAATATTTATTTATGGTGGGGGGGTTTTTTAGGGTTGGTGGTGTTTGTTTGATGTAGGGGGAGTGTTGTTATGTTTATGTTAATGGAAATGGTTTATGGGTTTGATAAGTTTGTGTTGGGTTAATGGGTAGGTGTTAGGGGTAAGAGTGAAGGTTTAGGGGTGATGGGTTATTGTGGTGAGGTGGGGGGGGGTTATTGGAGGGTGGTATGTAAGGTTAGTGTTGAGTATGGGGAAGTAGATTATGGTTAAAATTATGGGGAATATATGGGATAGGGTTAAGGAGTTATAGATATTGTTAATATATGGGGGAAAGTATTGGGGGTGGAATGATATGGAAGAGTAGGGTGAATATATGGGTAAATAAAATGTTACATAATGTTCATAAATTGTACTATGTAAGAGTTCCTCACATGTTCCCACACATGTCTCTGACCCTTGCGTTCCTCACTGTTCTCACATGTTCCCCGCTACAATGTTCCCTCCTCACATGTGTCTCTGACAAATTAAGCAGCGTTCCCACATGTTCCGCACAGAAAGTACATCCCCGCTCCAATATCTGATCAGTTCTAGTCGGAAGTTCCACGAAGATATAATTAAACAACTCTAATGACGACATATGTCATCAAAGTGACCTCAGTTGGCGACTAACGGAACTCTAAACTTAAACTTCTACTTGAACTCAACGATGTTCTCGGCCCGGTCATTTCACTGGACCTCGATCGTAGGATCCTTCCACATGTATCCGTCACCACGTTCCTCCCTCACAGGTTTCCTGCGAGCACATGGGTTCCCAACATGTTGTTTTCCTCACGCGATCGGGGTCTCCCTCTAGTTTTGTGTTCGTTTTACCCCTCCTGCGATCACTTAAGTAGTCATGCTTCAGAGATCGTCTCATCCTTGCCCTCCTCTAGATACCACCTCTCGCCTGGTTGAAAATGATCCTCACTTGCGAAGGCAGGGACACCGGGGAAAACCCGTAGTACGGCGGTAACGTCAGAAAGGGAGGCCCTGAGGAGTTGAACGTTTCCCGGACCACTTTTCCTACAATTCCTCCTCCTATGTCCTCACTATGTTCCCCAGACTTGTTTTCCTCTCACATGTTCCTGTGTGGGGGAAAACGGC